>JAODAL010036315.1:0-41853 GCA_025379985.1 Phyllomedusa bahiana
TTTTTTAACACTTGCTGCCAGGCTCCCCCACTATAGCAGCAGATTTTTGGGAGTCCAAAGGATAGCCTGGGATCATCGTTATGTCATGAAAACTTCTTAACAAAAGAAATTTTTTATTTTTTTTTAAAATCAGGCATCCCCTTTATATCGTCTATGTATCTAGTACTGTAAACATATTAGTAGGGAAATTGGAAATTACAAACCTTTCCAAAAGATCCTTTTCCAATTATCCTGTGAAATAGAAAACTCTCCAAGGACAGTGAGTCTGTTACAGCCGATGAGATGTTAGCTGACTGGACCAAGCCTTCTCCTGGTGAGATTAAGAAGATCAAATGGTAAAACATCAGACATCTGGCCTAAATCCTGTCTTTGATTCCCAGTAGATCCCACAATTTCAGTGTAGTTTTCCAAATACAGGACAGTGTATAAATAGCACCTAGTAATGTGTTCACTTAGTTCTACATGATCCCATTTATTGGCTGCAGTTATATCCTGGTTTCACTCACCTGCTGTTGAATAAAAGTTGAGATGCAGTCTTATTTTTTTGGCCACAGCTTTGCAGAACTTACTGCTTCCTTTACTCCCAGTGAATGCTCCTTTTTCTTCCACCTTTTCAACATCACGTTTTCTCTTGATGGCACCAGTCTTGGCTTTGTTTGAGGTTTTCAGGGCCAGGCCATTGACCTTGGCAGCAGCCACTTCTGGGCCATCATATCTTCTTCTTTTAAATAGGGCCTCATCTCTGGCCCTTGCTTCCCGAGTCTTCTCTCTTCCTTTTCTGACAGGATCTGAGGCCACCACTCTAAATCCTGAAGATTTTCAAGAGCGGCTTCCTCCCCCTGTTGATGTCCTCTGAGTTGTAATAAAGGAAAATCTCTTCTCTCACATAAGAGACCTTCTCTGTTTCTCCTACTCCCGACTCGTCTGTGTTAAAAAGATCTTTTTCCTTTTCTTTCCTGCTCTAACACTCATGCTGAACAGTAAAGCAAAAGTTTGCTGATCGCAAGACAAACAAAAAGGCACCTTCTCACTTCAGTCGGTGAAAATGTACTGAAGAATCAAGATGTCTAATTTCTCAAGTAAAAAATATGACATCACAAAGCAGTTGAATCCAGGAGTCCTGAAAGTATTTGACATCTGCAGAGCGGGCCCCAAAAACCACCGCATTGACATCATCAAAAGCTTGATAGTGATTCTTGGGTGACAAGGAATGGAAAGACTCAACAAAGCACAAGTCTTACCCCCCAGCACTTATGCATTCCCTTTAAATTGCCCAAAAATCCAACCCTTTGTATCAATCAAAAAGCCCGTTTTTCTATGGTTGTTCCTTTTGGGCATAACATGCTTTACATATTTTTCGATTACCCCAGCCTGAAGAAGCCCCTGATTTATCTACAAATTATATAAAGCTTTTAAACCCCCAACCTTATGTAACCTGTTCCCAGGCCCGATAAAACCTTATCTTCACCCTTCCCATAAAGGGCAAATGGGCACTAAAGCCAGGTGCAATTGAATTGCCCCTTTGTGGTTAACCACGGGGTGGAGTTATGTGATGGCATTATCCACCATAAATTGGGCCCAAATACTGATGACCGCGGGGTTAGATTGGAAGATAATTTGTCACCTTTAAATAACACAGAAGACCATTTTTTGGCAAGGTTTTTGAAAAAATTAACCCCTTAATAAGTAAAGTAATTTTTTTTTTAAACAGTTTTTATTAAACTTTCAATGTCATTTTTGTAATTGACATAAAAAAATTTTAAAAACATTAAAACAATACTGTTATATAAAATCGATAATACGGTGTGCATCATTGGAAATACATTTTCTTTTTCCAATAACAAACAACAGATGAAAAACATCCTGGGTACAATATATCAAGTTATTAAAACAACTAGACCAAACTAGTATATAGTAAATGGTGTCTGTGACTCCAACCGAGGTTCACAAATATGTCTAAAAATTATGGAACAATTTCCAAAAAAAACCTCTAAACATTAAAGTCAATAAATAGCAGGGGGGCTGCAGGGTATCGAGATTTCACAATAACCAGTAGAATGCGGGTCAAAGCACCTTTTGGGGTCTTCCCCCTTTAACTCCTGCAAAAGGTCTTGGTCTTTGCTGCAGGAAACCCCTGGGGTCATTTCCCCCGGCAAAAATCGTTTTGGGGTCAAGTTAAAAGGCTAAGCGGTACGGGCAGAAGAACTTGGATTTACAGGCAATTGGCCAGGGGAGACGGCTTTCCCTAGGTCGAATTTACCAGAACGCGGGGCGGGTACAGACAGGAGAGAGCTCAAATAATGAAGCCAAGGGTTTAAAACTAGATAGCCAGAGAAACAGACTGACAAATGCTAAAAACCGCTTTTTGGGTCCCGTGTTGGCAAGGAGGGAAAGGGAGGAGATGCCCGCAAAGACCCAGGGGAATGAAGTTGGCTCCGGGAAATTTGGGTTTGGGTGCTGCCCTTTGGCCCAGAGCGGCCCCCTAGGAGCACCAGAAGCAGTGGCAAAATCGGGAAACAGGGGGAATGAACGGAGGCAGGAGGGGATCCCTGGACCCCCCGCAAGCGATGTGTAACCGTCCCGGGGGAGGAGTCAATAGAACCCGGTTTTTCACCGACCCCGCCGCAAAGGGGGTTGGACTTGCTGGGCGGAGAACTACCAGGCGTCCCACGGCTGATTGCTTGGGGTGGAACCCAAGGGCAGTGCTTGGTACAAAACGTAGACTAGGCGAAGTGGGGGACGGGCAAGGGGTAGGGCAGGCGCAAGGGTTGTGGTCGGGAACGGGGGGCGCAAGGTACGGTCAGGGGAAGTCGACAACGGGGACTAGAAGCTTTTCTGAAGGCAGAAACGAACAAAAGATCCGGAAAAGGGTCCCCAAAGGGAAAAGGGGTTTTAAATAGGGCACCCCCCAACCTTAAACCAAATAAGGGGCGTACTGGTTTTAAAAACCCCGAGGCCGGCGCGCCCGCCCCAAAGGGCGCGGGCACGCGACGCCGGCCGGGTCAGGGGAGGGAAGGACTCGGGAGCGGGGCAGGTAAGGGAGAACCCGGGGCCCCCCACCCGCGGCACGGGGGCCCACGGGACCCCGACGGGGAAGAAAGGGTTTGCCCGCACCCCGGGAGGGGGGCTGGGGAACCCGTGACAGTACCCCCCCCCCCTAGCCCCCTCCCTTTGGTTCGGGGGGAAGGTCAAACAAACCCCGCGGCCCCGGGAAAGTTCTCCTCGGGCCCCAAAAGATCTCTCCCCCGGACCGAATCCCCCCCCAATTTCCCCCAAAAAATTTGCGTTTACCCCAAACGGGACCTCATAGCCAAATCTCTTGACCGCAAAATTTGGAGGCTACGGACTCAGGGGGAGGGACAACTTTTTTTGGGAAGCGTTCAACCAAGGGCCGGAGGGATACATGAAAAGAATTAGGGATCCGCAAATGGGAGGGAGCGAAGTTTTTAAACCCCCATGGGTTTAAATACGGCTCAGGTTCAAGGGGCCAGAACGGGGCCAAGTTTGAACGGGGTTTTTTACCCTGCATATTTGGCGGACAGCCAGCCCTTGTCTCCGGAAAAAGGTTTGGGAGCTGGTCCCCCCCTTTTCTGTCCGCCTGGCCCTTCATACGGGCGGCAGCATGCTTGCAGGGACGCGATTGCTCCCAGACCCCAGAAGGTCTGGCCGGGCATCCACAAGGGAACCTCGGAGAGGAGGGAAAGGGGGAAGGGGGGGCGGGAGCCGACCAAATACAATAAAAAAAGGGAGACGCCCTAGGACCCGAATCCAGAATTGTAGAAAATTCGGCCCAGGGTGGAGGTCACCCATCCTGGGGGGCAAAAAAATTCCCCCGAAGTAACTGCCCGAATTGGTTTGACTCCTTACCTCCCCCGTTAGTTTTCGGGTGGTAATCAAGAGAAGTCAACTTCCCCCGCAAGGGGAGCAGAGTGGCCCAGAATTTGGGGACACAACTGCACCCCCGATCAAAACGATGTGGGGGCAGGCCGGCATGGGGGAAGATGGGTAAAAAAAGGGAGGCAAGAGGGGGTGGGGAAAGGGAACCCCGGGCAGGGGGAAAATCACATCTTCGAAAACCATCCTAATGCCCAATCACGGTGTTTGCCCGGGAGGAGGGAAGGTCGTGATGAAATCCATCGCCCATGGGACCAGAAACGGGCGTGGGCAGGGTGCAGTCCCAGAGGGCCGGGGCGGGGCCCTTATTCCGGCACAAGCACAGGCACCACAAAGCCCTTTAAATATCTTTAGAAGCCTGCCCCCAGGAACCGAGAATCAACTGGAACGTCTACGGGCCCCCGGAGTCCGCCAAAAAGAGCAGGTCCCCAATTCGGGTTTTTTTCTTGCGCAGCGAGGGGCCGACGTAGGTTTGCCAGGAGGTATCGCCGAAGGAGGACAGGTTGCGGGGATCAGACTTTCCGGGAAAGGTATGATGTTTGAGGCTGCGGCTCCTTTCCGTGCGGGGGATGCGCAGAGAGGGCATTCCCTGATTTTTTTTTCGGCGGGGCGAAAATGATCCGAAGTCAAATTGGAAAAAAAAAGAGACCCCGTCTTCCGAGGGTTGAGGCGCTGGGCCGACTGGGGGTACAAAAGGGTTTTTGGACAGTTACACCTCGAAAGGTGACGAGTCCCCCCAGAAGATCCCGCCCCCTTTTCCGGGGGCCATCTTGATAGCAGAAATTTCCCGGGTCCCCAAAGAAAGTTCCTTCGCCGACAGAAGGTCTTGGGAAGAAGCCGGGGGTGACGGTTCTCCCTTGGGACCCTTTTGAGTAAGGCAGCTCCCCCCCCACCAAAGAGGCATCCCCCTTCCAGAGGAAAGGTTTTCTCAGATCAGGGCGTGACAAATAGGTTCGGGAAACAAAGGCTGACTTTAAATCCGAGAAGGCTCTTTGGCCGTGGTGCCAAAATTTGGGATTGCCCTTTTTTTGGTGGAGCCAAATTTGGGCCCAGGTGAGAAGGGGATATAAACTGCCCCATATAATTGGAAAGCCCAAAAAAAAGTTGTATGGCTCGAAGTCCAACGGGGGTGGCCATCAAGATAGCAGAAGCTTATGGATCCATCTGCAGGCCTCGGTCAGGACATGTAACCGAGGAAAAGGCAGAGGATTGGGGGAACACGCACTTCCAACTTGGGGTACAGGCGGGTTTCTGCGAAGGCGTTGCAGGACCAGTTTCCTGTATAGATGGGTCCGGGGGAGGGGAAAAACCCGAATTGGGCCGATACACGATGACACACTGTAGACAGGTCCCTGAAAATTTTTTACAACCCTGAAAGACCGCGGGCTTGCACAGACCCAAAGGCATTACCCGGGTTTTTAAAAATGGCCTCACGGGATTTGAAAGCCCTTCCACCATCTCCCTCACGGGCCTATGAAAGGGGACCCCGGCAGGGCTAATTTGGGAAAAACTTGGCTCCTGTAGAGGTCAAAGAGTTCCGTAATTAGTGGCAACGGGGCCGTTTTTTACGGTAATCGGTTCAGGCCCCGGTAGTCGGCAAGGACGGAGAGAACCAACCTTTTTCTGTACGAAGAAAAAAAACCCGGCTCCGGGGGGTGAAAGAGGGCTTCTATAAAGCCCTTTTGCAGGTTTTCCAGGGGTATATCCGACTGGCCTGAGTCTCGTCGGACAATGGGGAAACTCTACCCCGGGAGGAATGGGCCCAAAGGAGCAAAGGGCAGCATAGGGGCATTTTAGGGGGGAAGGGGTTTGGCTGTTTCTCCGAAAAAACGTCCCCGTATCCCGGTATTTACGGGAAGACCGGCGGGGACCTGAAAGATGATAGGTGGAATGGCCGGACCGGCGCGGAAATGGGGACAGCGATTCTGCAGTCAGCCCCCAAACGTAAACTCTCCGGTTTCCGCGGGGTCGGGGGAGGAGCTGGGAGCCACAAAAAACCCAAAAAGGGTAGCGGGGGAGACCGAGGGAGGCGAGAAGGTGATCTTCTCCTTGTGAAGGCCCCCAGTGAGGAGCAACGGGTTGGCAGTACCCCAAGGCCCCACTAAAGGGTCCCATCACGGAGTTTCCCAGGGGGTTCTTCAAGGGTCACCGAAGGCGATACTGGGGACAAACCAGGGTGGCATGAAAAAAATTCCCGGCCCAGAGTCAAGAAAGGCGGGCCCCCGAAAAGCGATTCCGGACCCAAAACCCACCTCCAAAAAAGGGTGGAGAGGGGGGTGTTTCACACCCAAGGGGTTTCCTCTCCGAATAACCAGGGCGGGGCGTTTCCTGCCGCTGTGGCGAAGCGGGAACCATTGGGAAAATGATCCGGGGGGCACAGTAAAGGGCCCCTTCTCTGCCCACGGCGGGAAGCTCCTGTTGACAGATGTCCCGGTCCCCCTTTCATGGGGTTTTTACTGGTAAAGTGAAAAGGGGGGCAGTGTGGTCTTTGGAAAACCGGACCAGGCAGGCAAACGGCGTGGCGGGCGAGATCAGTTCGGGGAAGTTCCTCCTTTTCGCTCGGCGAAAAGAAATCGATCCCAGTGGGGTGGTGACCCTTCGCTTAGAGAGGGCGGATTTTTTCTGGTGCAAGGTCCAAAATCTGCCGGGCGGCCCCTTTTTAAAAAATGGCACATAGGGCGGCGTCGTTCCAGGCCAGCTCCGACGCCGGGGGCCGAAATCGAAAAAGAGATCGCCGACGAGGGGTCACCCGGCAAGGTTCAGTAGAGCGGTTTTTTTGCCCAGGAAGCCCGTGCCGCTCTTAAAGAAGCGGAAATCTGAAAAGGAAAGCCTGAAAAGGCTGTGTCACCGGATCGCCCCGGGTTTCCCAAGAGGAGGGCCCAAGTAAGCCTCCCGGGCAGCAGACTGACCACGAAGGGCCACCCTTGGGGCGTTTCCCGGGGGGAAAAAACCGGCCACAACTCAACGTGCACGGCCTTTAAAAATCCCCGCACTGTTTTGGGGTCCCCTTCAAATTGGGTAGTGGGAGGCGAGCCGGAAATCCCAGTGCTGGGGAGGGGCCCCCCGGAAAGGGGGTTCGGGGGGCTGTTTGATTGCCAGGGCTGCGCAAAGGCGGACAACTGGTTCAGCTGTGGGTTGTTGGCTAGTTGAGTGCGTGAGCCCCTATCGCCGTGAGATCCGGGGGCATGGGAGAGGACCTTTGGGGGATCCCTGGCCGGGTTTTACTGTAACGGGGCAGGTAGTGGGTCCGCTGGACCACCCGCAAGCGAGGGTAACCTCCCGGGACATTAAGTAGAACCCGGTTTTACCCAAGCCCGCCCCAAGCGGGTGGACTTTCTGCGGCGGAGAACTACCAGGGCGTCCCACGGCGTGACTTCTTGCGGTGGAGCCCCGGGAGGCGGGACAAATGTAACGTAGGGGAAGTGGGACAGGCAAAAGGCAGGGGAGGCGGCCCAAAAGGTTGTTTGGTTTAGGCGCAGAGGGAGGGACGGAAAATAGACAACAGGCACAGAACTTTTTTCTGAAGGCAGTAACGCACTAAAGATCCGGCAAAGGGGGGACCCGGGAAGGGAAAAGGGTTAAATGGGGTCACCCCCCAGGGCCCTTTAAACCAATAAGGGGTACTGGGCCCTTTAAATCCCCCGGGGCCGGGGCGCGCGGCCCCCTAAGGGGCGGGCACGCGCACGCGGCCGGGCAGGAGACGGAAGGGCCAAAAGGGGCCCGGAAGGGAAGGGGGAAGCCCGGGGCCCGACCCCGGGGACGGCGGGCGCCACGGGGCCCGAGGGTGCAGCCGGGTGTGCCCGCAGCCCCAGGGGGGGGCGGGCCACCCGGGAAGGGGGAACAAGATAGGAGAAGCCCAGCTGGGAGCACAGGACAGAACCCGGCGCCAGGAGGAAGCAAAAGATTGGACCTGGCCCCAAGAGACAGGGAGGTAAGAACAGTGCTGGTCACAGGGGCCAGGACACGGGCACAGACGGTGGTGTGGTCTGTGACAATAAAATTACAATGACTTTGAATATCCCATCATCTACACTACAGAATATCATCAAAAAATTAGAGACTGTAGAGAAATCAACATGGACAAAGCCAACGCTGTGACTATGGCCTTGTGTTTATGTTTTTAAATAATGTCCCATTTTTCTGTGATCAACTTGTTATCCCCCAATTTACTCTTCACACCTTACATACATTCTGAGTATTGTAAATAAAACTATGTCATTTTTATGGTCTCTAGATAATAGTTAAGGTTAGGGGGTAAACATCTGGAGTGGTTTATTCCACCGCATTGGTACCTACTGTAGGAAAACTCTGCAAAAATGACTTGCTGTCCAGTAACCATTCCTTTAAAAATCTGTCCTCCGCAAAGCAATTAATTAGAGGTACTTCCATACTGAGCACCTGCAGTTATGCCAATCAGCAATTAATGTGTATATATTTGGTGTTGTTGTACCCAGGAGAACCTCTTTAACAATGTTGTGCATCTCCAGTGCCACAAGCTGGGCACAACATATTGGGGACTGAAATGGCAGATCTTTACTTTAGACTATCCACTTCACATTAATTTCTGAAAAAAATGAGATCAAAATGTTCACTACAAGCCTTGATAAAAGCCTTGAGGGCTGTAGTTCCAAAATGGGGAGGGTGGAAGGTCACATCTTAGACCGTTTTTTTTGATTATTTCAAATCAGACCTGTTCTGCAAATTGTGAGCCAATGCTATAGTAATCACCAGATTAGACCTCCTCATTGAGCGTAGTGCTCTTTGACTCCTAAACTCTGGAAAAGATAATGGCCAGATCTAGGGTTTCTTTAGTGAATCCGACTCTACCCGGTATTCACTATCTATGATAAATAAGAAGCTTCAGGAAACGGAAATCTGTTGTTGGGAAAACAAACTTTTTACTAGATGGGAAAAGGATTTTCCTGATAGGGGAATATCCCGGATCGCGCTAAGGGGTTGGAACCATGTCTGTAATGCAGTTATCAGTGAAAAATGGCGGGAGACACACTTCCGCTTCTTGCACCATGCTACTTATGGCTTTAACATCCCCCCACATCCCTTGGCTCCACATCGCAAAGTTACCTGCCCGAAGTGTGGTATTCGAATACAGGATTTGGTCACATGGGATCATCTGGAAGCTAGTGCAAATATCAGGCGACACTTGGAAAATATGTATATGATATTACTTTTTCATGACCTGTTCTCTATACGTAAATACCATCACTTACCACACATTATTCTTTTAGTGGCTTAAAGAAGCCTATTACATAAATGGTTAGAAAAAAGCATTCCTGAGGCAAGTGAGGTCTGGGGATAGGTAAAAGCTTATCTCCACATGGAAAGATTAGAGACAGAACTACAAAAAAATTCCCAAACTGATAAGTTTTTTTTACTAAATGGGGCCCTTTCTAATGAAGAGATAAACATACTTTTTTTTTTTAAACAAAATCAAGTTTATTGACAGATAACCAAGAGTTACATCATTTGTACAAAGAAACAGCACATATAAAAAAAAAAAAAAAGGTGCAGATGCTAAGTTAATGTTTGATACTCTGATATGTCTCAATAGCAACGTCCATATCAAAGAATGTTGTACAATGACTCTTCTGATGTAAAAACAGTCACATTTTCACAGATAGACTTTAAACAGGATAAAGAGTAACTTGAGGGCTATAACAAAACACAACAATAAAATAAAATTATAAAACTGAACTGTGTGCGTGTGCATCCTTCACTGTCTTAGTGGTGAACTCGTACATAATTATATGACCTGAAGGTAGATTATAGAGGCTACAAAAGAGATCGCTTAACAAGGCTAGCAACGGCTTCATGTCGTGATGAGGGGGGAGCCAACAGTGCCTACCTACAAACGCAAAGGACGAGATAAAACTATTGGGGACAACATTAAGTTACTCAGGGAATTGCAAGGCTGTTATGTGTGGAGTTAATACAATCCTCCCACACAGCTGCAACATCTTAACAAATTTGTCAGGACACCCGCGATGCAAGTAGATATAACTTTTTTTAACGGAGAGAGATAGCGTTTAACGAATTATCCATTCCTGCAACTGAGGGGGTATAAGAGGACAGCCAGTAATCGACACGCGATGTGTTCCTAGGCAATTAAAACAGAAGTTCAGTGAGGCAAGTACGTATCAATGTGGGTTGGATATTCCTCAGGGTCCAAGAGCAATAATACATGGTTCTGGTACTTTTGGTACAGGCAGTCCCATTTTATCATTTATAACAACCATTGAGAATTTGTTGCCAGAAATTTTGTTGCCCTGGTTTGTTAGGGCAAGCCACACAATAGGTGGAAAAAAGGTGCCCGGACCGAAAGGACACATTTTGGACAGACATCAGGATCTATGGCTTAAAATTTATATAATCTTGTGGGTTTTTGGTTGGTATAGTTTGCATCGGTGTAGTATATTTAGTTGGGTTTCTCCTTTCTCCCATCATTTTGGGACACCAGCTTAGGGGTTCTCCTCAAGGCTACTGGCCCACTGGTCATCCGTTATGGGTTCTACATCTCTCTCATAAGTGTTCTTTTTCACTTGAAATGGGTCACCCAACTTTCTCCTTAGCAGCAGTGCATGGAAACATGGAATTAAGCCTCGCGAGGGGGGGGGGGGGCGGCTTTAAAGGGGGGGAGGGTGAGGTGATTCTGACAGGGCAATTTGATTAGACTGATACTCAGCGCTTGCAGTGCGTGCCGTATGTTGAAGATAATGTAAGCTAATAAGTGTTTGAGAGATGTGGTATTACCTCGCTAGATCCTAATTGTCCTAAGCGTTTATATACACTGAGCTATATATATCTCACCCCCCTATCCTGCCATATAGTGCATTTCAAAGTGAGAAGTCCCGCAATTTGTATTACTACATTAGAGGTTGTATTTTCATCTTACTCCGTTTGGTATTACAAATATTTCACACTGCTTCACATACAAGTGGCTCTGTTGTAGAATTGGAGCGGCATTGGTAGCAATGAATGGTCTAAAGCTGTCTGTGAGAAAGGAAAATGGAAGGATTGTAGATACACGGTTTCCAAGGCTTAATTAACAATTCCATAACCCTTAGATGATCCATCGTATGTCAGCTGAACAAATGGGAGAGCTGGGCTGCCCAGTAGTAAGTACGTTTAAACATACTTAATGGTATATGACTCAGGATCTAGCGGGGACTTCAGAATGGTTGAAACTTTCTTTCTGAACTAATAGGTGGTGCCCTTCACATAAAATCTGATATGTTTGAAAATTCTTACCAGAGATTGTATAACTATGGCCAATGTAGATGAGTCAAATATTGAATCCGATGTTTGACTACTCTCGATAGGTACTCTTGTGTGGCCCTGGTGGTATGGTTTGCTCTCCTATGTGTCCTCATATATTATTTTATTGTTATGTTACTGGCTCTCAGTTTTAAGGAGCTAGGTTTTTGTTAATGTCTCCCCCTTTGTGCGTTTTTTTTTCTTTCAGGTGTAAAGGACCCAATGTCTTGATCCGAAATATATTACGGGTTTAGGCAAATGATGCTAGAAAAAGACTGGGATTATTAACGTATACTTTTATTGAATATTAATTGTTGTAGAGCCTACTTATGTACACAAGTTATGTTTGAAACAACTAAAATAGATTATAAAATAATTGATGACTTACCCCTCTATGGACTAGATTCACCACAATGTGATTTTAATGTTTATTTTGATGCAAAAAAAAATAATGCAGCCTTTTCTGTGAGCCTTTATTGCCATCAAAATGATGCATCAAGAAATGTATCAGTAGTGTATCCCGTCGCATTCTTTTTTTATTTATTGGTTTGTATCCACAATTTTTACATTAATAAAATAAATGTTAACGCAAAATTCTTTCGTTTGGCTTTTCCCTGTGAGTTTGTAATAATTGACTGTTCCTAAATGGCCTATATGTAAAATATTCTAGTTTACAGACAATTAAAAGGATAAGATTAACATATTTTGGAAAAACCTTTTGTACATACTAATTCTTCCGTTAACCCCTTACCGACATTTTGCCGTACTTTCATACGGCATGTCGTGGTAGGGGTATCCCCGCAAATTTGCCGTATGTAGTACTCACGGGTTCTTTGCGCAGATCACAAGCGGAGGCGACGCAAGATCGCGGCATGAAATCCAGCGGTATTTTTAACGTTGGCATCATGCCGCATCCACCCACGGGCCGGACGTGCGCATCGGCCGCGGGGGAATTAACCCCCCGATGTCGCGACATCGTATGGTCGCGACATCGCGGCTGTGCGGGCGGCAGGAGTGAGCTCCTGCCGCCCGCCGATCTCGGCGCAGTAACGCCGCTGAGCGCCGGTACTGAATCTCCTACCAGACAGCCCCGGATGCTGAATGACAGCATCCGGGTGTCTGGTGACGTCACGATGCCCACAATGCATTGTGGGCAGCGTGACAGACAGTTGCCATGGAGACCAGGATACAGCTATAAACTGTATGCTGATCTCCTATTGCATGAATGATCTGATGATCGTTCATGCAATTCCCCCCTGGGGGAAAGTGTAAAAAGTATGAAAAAGTTAAAAAAAAAGTGTAAAAAAGTAAAACACAAACACAAAAAATAAAATAAAAACACGTACATCGCCCTTTTCCCCTTTACAAACGCCAATCGCCCTAAAAAAGATCAAAAATAAATAAAGTACCCATATTTGGTATCGCCGCGTGCGTAGCGACCCACCCTATAAATCTGTCATGTTAATTAACCCGTACGGTGAACGCCGTAAAAAAAAACCCCCAAAAAACAGTCACAGAATAGCGATTTTTGTTCATCCCGCAGCACATAAAATGGAGTAAAAAGTAATCAAAAACTCATATCAACATCAAAGTGATGCCAATTAAAACGTCAGTTCATCCCGCAAAAAAAAAGTCCTTACACAGCTCTGTATACGGAAAAATTAAAAAGTTCTGGCTATTAGAAGATAGCGATGCATAAATATTGTTTTACACAATAAAAACACTTTTTTTTTCAAAAAAAATTGTGCTTTCAAATAAAAAAACTACATAAATTGGGTATCACCATAATCGTCTCAACCCACAGAGTAAAACTAACTTGTCACGGATACTGCACGGTGAACGCTATTAAAAATAAAAATAAAAAACACTGCTAGGATTGCAGTATTTTCTTCACCCTACCTTCCAAAAAAACAGATTTAAAAGCGATCATAAAGTCTGTACACCAAAAAATATTACCAATAAAAACGTCAACTCACCCCGCAAAAAAAAAGTCCCTATACAGCTCCATAAACAGAAAAATAAAAAAGTTATGGCTCTCAGACTGCGGCGATGCAAAAACGTGTTTTCCTTTTCAAATAAATGTGTTTTTATTGTGTAAAAGCAGTAAAACATTAAACAAATATACAAATGTGGTATCGCTGTCATCGTCTCAACTGCCTGAGTTAAAACTGCATGTCTTATACCGCACAGTGACCGCTGTAAAAAATAAAAATAAAAAAAACACTACCAGGATGCTGTTTTTTGTACAAAATGCTACAAAACTTTATAAAAAGTGATCAAAGCATCTTATGCCCCTGTAAATGGTATCAATAAAAAAACATTCAACTCATCTCGTAAAAAACAAGCCCACAATCGGCCCATATGGCAAAAAATAAGAAAGCTATGGCTGTCAGAATACGAAAACTTAAAAACGCAAACTTTTTATTAAAACTGTTCTATTGTGTAAAAGTTAATAAACATTTAAAACTATATAAAATTTTTGTATATTCATTGTAAATTGTAACGACCCCCTAGTAAAGTTATCCCGTCATTTATCCATATGGCGAATACTGTAAAAATGAAGCCAAAAACAATGGCGGAACTGCGTTTCCCCCTCCATTTTCCATGGCCCAATGTAAAAAAAACTACGGAACACCTGTGCGCACAAAATGCAAAATACACTCCTTAGTGTGAGTTCCTGAGGGGCGTTGAATCCAAAATGGAGCAACTTCTGAGTTTCACTGTTTTTAGTTCTTTGGGGCTTTGGAGATGCGACATGGTTGGGGCCCCACCATACTGTGCGCCAAATCCCAATAGCGCTCCCTCCCTGACCCTGCCATGCGCCCAAATCAGCAGTTTACACCACATGTAGGGTATTGCCGAACTTGGAAGAATTGCGTAACACAATTTTGGGGCTCTATTTCCAAGATTCCTTGTAAAAATGAAACATTTTCAGCTAAAATTGCAGATTATTGGAAAAAATATATATTTTTTTATTTTCAGAGCCCGAACGCTAAAATATTTGTGAATCGCCTGTGGGGGCGGATATACTCATTCCCCAACCTTCCTCCCGGATATATTCCGTAAGGGGTGTAGTTCAATATGGGGTCTTTTTAGGGGTTTTTATTACGTTTTGGAACCTTAGGGTCGTCGCAAACTGAAATGGCCCCTAAATAAATTTGTAATGAAAATGAGGCCCCAGAGTCCAGTAGGTGCTCCTCCTATTCTGGGCTTGTAGTTGAGCAAATAATGCACTAGGGCCACATATGGATTTCTCTGAAAAGGCTGAATCTGGGGAATCATATTAAGTTGCTTTTTCCCTGATCACATTTACCGTATTCTTGTCAATAATGCATAAAAATTTGAAAATCTGCAAAAAAGTGTAATTTTGAAATTTCACTGCCACTTTGCGTTAATTGCTGTGAAACACCTAATGGGTTAACTTAACTTCCATAAATTCAGTTGTTGAATACTGTAATGGGGTGTTGTTCTTAGATGAGGTATTTTTGGGGGTATCTAACAACAGGTCAATCAAAGTTCACGTTAGAACTGGAATGGTCCCTAAAAATATGATATGCATATTTTCTGAAAATTTGAAAATTACTACTAAATTTATAAGCCCCCTAATGTCGTAAAAAAAAAAAAGACATTTAAAATAAATGATGCCAAACTACAGCAGACATATGGTAGGATTGCTAGTTATAAACTATTTTGAGGTGGAATAACTATCTGTCTTACCATGCAGAAATTTTTGAAGGTTTGTAATTGGTATATTTTTCACATTTTTCACTTAAATTTGGATATTTTTCCACAAATAAACAATCATTTTTTCGGACCAAATTTTCTTACTGTCTTATCAGCACAATGTGTCACGAGAAAAACAATCTCGGAAAATCACATGGATAGGTTAAAGTGTCAAAATGTTATTTCTCATATAGTGACACATGGACAGATTTTAAAAATAGGGCTCTGTCAGAGAGGCCAAAACTGGCTCCGTGGCAGTACGGGGTTAAAAATTATGCAATTTTTTATAAGTGAACTTTAAAACTATTCCACCCATTGAATTGTACAAGTTGTCTCTAATAAACGAGGCCTTATACAAACTGAGTCATTGAAAAATAAGAAAGTTACAACTGTTGAAAACGCCAAGGAGGCAAAAACTAAAAAATTTTTCTGGTCTTTAACTACTTTTCTAGGCGTTCGGCTTAGGGGTTAAACTATTGAAAATTTTTTAGTTTGTTTGCGGACACGATCTGATCAGGCCTGCCTTGAGGAGACTGTCCTATCTGATTTCTTACATTGCTGTACAACTGTTCCAACCATGGTCAAATCAAACCCTTTATTGGAGGCTACTAGAAAAGCATGGCAGAGGATGAGAAAATAACATCATTTAACCCCCAGGCGTCGCTAGTGCGCTCCCTTGTAGGCAATCCAGACTTTCAGGGAGGGAACCCCCATAGAGAGTTTGACCACTGGAGGAAAGGGGGAATCACATGGATCTTTCATTTGCTAGATAAAGAGACAAAGACTACTTACCCTTGAGGAATTGAGGCTTTGGTTCCCGGGGGGTAAACATCTCTTTCTGCTCATACTTAGCGCCGTAGTTTGCTAGTGCACATCATAACACAGATAAACCTCACACAAATGGACCCGGACTCTGGAAAACTTTGGGTTCTAGCACCTCCCTCCAGGCACTCCTCCACCTACTCCTCTCATCTTATAGATTCTGCATCAGCCTTTGATTTTGCCTCAAACAATTATGGGTTACAAAATGGGTAAACGGTTGACCCGGAGTTGGACTTACAATCCCTTCAACAGGCTTTCAAATAATAGCCGCAAATTTCTTATCAGGCTAGTAGATACTTTGTTATGTCAATGCTGCTATTACCAAATGAGCCTATATATCTCCACTGGAGGTTTTTAGATGGGGATCTTTGAGTGGACAGATGTTTCCGCTGACCGAGCCCAAAGGGTTAAATCGATATACCACTGCCTTTGGGGATTGCCCAGTGGTCCAGAGTTCTAGAGTAGGGTGATGTCCTTACAAGGGAACACTTAACATACTACGTCCCTACAACCACTATGGGCCCATATTTGGACATGTGGATGCCCAAAGAACGCCCTGTGCACCGGGGAGTAGGAAATTTTTATACATGATATCAGCGGCCCAGGGATTAAAAACAATCCTAAACACCTGGTACTCGACACTCCCCCGCCCTTCCAAAATGTTCCTGGAAAAGCTGTTAATATGGAAGATGGACTGGGTGGAGGCCTCACAAAAAAAAGGAATCAATACAAAAAAATTGGTGTTGCTCATCACTTTGATTACGGTTAGGATAAACATTCCATAAAAGACTGTTTCAGTCTTACCATCATGGTACTACAAACAACTTTGCTAGGAAATCCCGCTATTTAGCTTTATGCCAGAATTATAGCAGAGGGGACTGGGGTCGCGCGTCGCTCACCCGCTTGCTTCTGCAAATTGAGATGGGGAAAAGGCACATTGCATGGACAAGTTGAATGATCTTTTCCATGTTAATAGTTTCCTGTGCATGGATTGGTTGTGTGAGGAAAACTAGAGTGTTTCCAAATGTTTTTTCATTACTCAATAATCTTGGAATACATAATGGGCCACAGTTGAGCTTGACTCCTATTGAGGCTATGGGATAGTCTTCATGCGGACATATTAGCTAGAAAGTAGGTAGCTCAGCTAATTGGTCCAACAGTGAAAACAAGCTGGAAAAGAAAGATGCCTGCATCAACGAGATGGACTCTCAAGCTCTATCGTTAATTTAGTTAATATTTTTTGTTGTTTGTTTGACTGAAAAAGGAAAGAAGCACTTCACTCGATAACGTATGTTACGTTATTAATGTTTGTAACCCATAAATGCATTTCTAGTGATACTCTGTTATTCAACGTTGCTGTATTGGAGTGTCAATAAACACATTTAAAAAGAAATGGGTTTGTAAAAATAGCGTTTTTATGTTGTCATCGTCTGTTAGCCATAACTTTTTTATTTTTCAGTATATGGAGCTGGTTAAGGACTTGTTTTTTGCGTGATGAGCTGACGTTTTCATTGGCGCTATTATGGGGTTTATATGATGCTTTGATGCTTTTGGAGGCAGAATGAACAAAATACAGCAAGCTTGGTAGTGTTTTTTATTTTTATTTTTTACAGAGGATTCCATGTGGTATAAATGACATAATACCTTTACTCAGCATGACGATATGATTACAGCAATACTCAATTTGTATTTTTTTTTACATTTTACTGCTTTTACACAATAAATCACTGCAAAACACTTTTATTTAAAAAAACAAAACAAGTTTTTGTATCAGCATTGTCTGAGAGCTGTAACTCTTTTACTTTTCTGTGTACAGGCTGTGTTGGGGCTTGTTTTTCCTTGGCTTGAGTTTACATTTTTTTTGGTAATAATTTCTGAGGGGCACATGACTTTTTGATCGCCTTTGAATCCGTTTTTGGAAGGCAGGGTGAAGAAAATACAGTGATCCTCACAAAATGGACTGGGTGGAGGCCTCACAAAAAAAGGAATCACATACAAAAAAATTGGAGTAGCTTCATCCCTTTATTACCGGATAGGATACAACATGCCTTATAAGACTGTTTCAGTCTTACAACATGGTACACAACAACTCTGTAGGAAACCCGCCTATATAGCTTTTTGCCAGCTATTAGCAGAGGGACCTGGGGGTCGGCGTCGCTCACCCGCTTGCTTCTGCTAAATTGAGATGGGAAAAGGCACCATTGCATGACAAGTTGACTGTTCTTTTCCTTGTTAATAGTTTCCTGTGCATGGAATGGTTTGTGTGAAGGAAAACTAGAGTGTTTCCAAATGGGATATTCTTACTCAAAAATCTTGAATACTAATGCCCCCCGTTTTTAGCTTTGACACCTATGAGGCTATGGATAGTCTCATGCGGGCATTTTTAAGAAATTAAAGGTAGCTCAGCTAAATTGGTCAACAGTGAAACAAGCTGGAAAAGAAATTTCCTGCATCAAACGAGATGGATCTTTAAGCTCTATCGTTATTTTAGTTTAATATTTTTGTTTTTTTTGTTTGAAGAAAAGGAAAAGAAGGCACTTCACTCGATAACGTATGTTACGTTATTAATGTTTGTAACCCATAAATGCATGTCTAGTGATACTCTGTTATTCAACGTTGCTGTATTGGAGTGTCAATAAACACATTTAAAAAGAAATGGGTTTGTAAAAATAGCGTTTTTATGTTGTCATAGTCTGTTAGCCATAACTTTTTTATTTTTCAGTATACGGAGCTGGTTAAGGACTTGTTTTTTGCGTGATGAGCTGACGTTTTCATTGGCGCTATTATGGGGTTTATATGATGCTTTGATGCTTTTGGAGGCAGAATGAACAAAATACAGCAAGCTTGGTAGTGTTTTTTATTTTTATTTTTTACAGAAGATTCCATGTGGTATAAATGACATAATACCTTTACTCAGCATGACGATATGATTACAGCAATACCCAATTTGTATTTTTTTTTACATTTTACTGCTTTTACACAATAAATCACTGCAAAACACTTTTATTTAAAAAAACAAAACAAGTTTTTGTATCAGCATTGTCTGAGAGCTGTAACTCTTTTACTTTTCTGTGTACAGAGCTGTGTAGGGGCTTGTTTTTCCTGGCTTGAGATTACATTTTTATTGGTATAATTTCTGAGGGGCACATGACTTTTTGATCGCCTTTGAATCCGTTTTTGGAAGGCAGGGTGAAGAAAATACAGTGATCCTGGTAGTGTTTTTTACTTTTATTTTTTACAGTGCTCACCGTGCAGTACACATAATATGTTACTTTTACTCTGCTGGATGATACGATTGTGGTGATATCCAATTTATATGTTTTTTAATGTTGTAGTAGTACCACTTTGGCATTTATATGACTTTTTGATCTCTACTTATTCCATTTTATGTGCAACTGGATAAGCAAAAATTGCAATTCTGCCATGTTTTTTATTATTTTTTTACGGTGTTCACCATACAGGTAAAGTACAATGACAGATTTATAGAATAGGTCGTTACGCACGCGGCGATACCAAATATTTGCACGTTTTTTATTTTGGATCTTTTTTGGGGGTGATTGGTATTTGTAATGGGTAAAGAGCGGAGTGCGTGTTTTACAGTATTTTTATTATTTTTTTTACACTTTTACTTTTTATTTATTTATTTCACTTGTTACACTATAGTACTATGCTCAGTGATCATTAGATCGCTGGTTTTAAACCAGGTATAATTTATTGCAAATGTCTAGGGTTTGCAACATTTATGCCGCTGACAATGCATGTCAATGGGCCAGACGGTTGCTGATCAGCGTGGGGTTTCCCAAAAACACACGACATATTGCGGTGCGTACTATATGCGCGGGAAATAAGCCGTGTGAACATAACCCTTACAGGATGACGTCACAGGAAAACCGGAGGGTCATTGGTCTTTTGGGTTCGATGGAGGACAGAGGGAGCTTTCTCCCTCTGTCATAATTCCTTAGCTGCTGTGATCGTTACTCGTGGCAGCTTAGGGGTTAAACTGCCAGGAACAGAGTTATCTCCACTCCCAAGGCAAGATCTGCACGATCTCCATGATGTTTCTGTACGCCCTGGTGCATTAAAAGGCATTGCCCATGAAATACGGGAAACGTCTGGTGCCTTAAAGGGTTAATGGTGCCATTGACTTTTACCATATAATTTACAGTGTAATATCAAGCAACGTCCAGATTTCCAGTTTATTTAGTGTCTTTAAATTAGCCCAAATCTCCATTTGTTAGAGAAAAATAAATGGATAAACAGAGTATATAGTCCAATAAAAAATTAAAAATGTTATTCATATAATCAATATACATGATTTTAAAGACATTAAAAAAAGTACCCCAAATACAAACTGCAAGTCCAAAGTCAAAGCCCAACAAGTTACATAATAACAGTTGTCATTTTATCCAAATTTTCTAATTCAAGTCTCCATCTAATAAAACAGCGCCACTAATGTTGAAACAGTGAATAGCACATAAACAGTACAGTACATCTGATAAGTGCCTAAAACCTAAACCAAAAACAGGGGTATCACATCAAACATATAATTAAAACCCCCTGAGTATTATATCTTTTTGGGTCAAAAAGGAAATGAAACCTAGTGATGTAAAAACCAGGGTTGTTTCAAAGAAATGGAGGCTTTACCAAAAGACCAGGACGAAAAGGGCCCCAAAACCCACTTTCGGGGAAGGCTTCCTCAGGGGAACTTTTGAAAAGCAGTAGATACCCATTTTTAAAGGATTTTTGGGCACATCGAGTACTTTTTGGGAAAAAGCCCGTTTAATTTAAAGGTTGTGTTAAGGGGGTTTTTTAAATTTTGTAAAATAAAAATTTTTTTTGGGTCGGGACCTTTACTTTAAATATTTTTGAGGGGTTTTTTAAGAAAATGAGAATAAAAAAATTTTTTTTTGGGCCCAAAACCCAACCAATTTTGCAAAATTTCAAAGCCACCCTTTTTCGTGGGGTAAAATTAAAAAAAAAAAATTGACCTTTTTCATTTTGATATATAATTTAAATCTGATAAAGACCCTTTTTTTCCCGGGGACAATTTTAAATATAAAAATAAATTTTTTTTTAAAGTTTAAAATTTTAATTTTTTTAAAAAATTTTCCCCTTTAAAATTTTTCGGCCAAACAAATAAATAAAAAATTTAATTTTTTTTAATTTATATTATGTACTTTTTAATCACATGTAACCACCACAAAATTACCCCAAAAAAAACCACAATTTTGGATTTTTTTTTTCTTCTACAGTGTTTACTGTATTGGGTAAATGTTATATTTTAATAGATCAGACATTTACAGACACAGCAATAACAATTATGTGTAACTTTTTCGTTTTTTTAAATTGAAAATAAAAATTGGGGGGGTTTAAAATTTTAATTATTTATTTTTTATATTTTTTCCCTTTTTTTCTTTTTCCAAATTTCTACATGTAACCCCCTTAGGGTATTGACTTCATTGCAATTTTACATTATGTGAAGGTTTTTACAAGTGGTGCTCTCGTTACTTCCAGTAATGGGTGCAATAACATGGCCGCTATGGAAGCCTTCATTAGGCTTCTGGCTACCATAGCAACCACTCGGCATTCCGCAATCTCGCTGCGGGACGTGTCGGACTGGCCTGCGAGTTTTAACAAAAAAATGTGTGTCCCGAGGACGTATAATGTTAGATACAGCTTTAGAGCTTGGGGCCCCGGGAAGCAAAATTCTCCTGGGGGTCCGCGCCAGCAAAAATGCAGTTTTTGTGTCCTCGGGAGTTAAAAACTATGCCGCTTACTACTGTGGACTTGTGGCCACAGTAGTAAGCAGCGCGGGTGCCGTGATGTACTGATCACGCCACCTATGCTGCTGGGTCTTCTAGGAAAGGGGCATTAACCTATTTCTGGGGTTTTTTGGCCTAGTGACAGGGGAGGGGTATTTTTTTTTATTTTATTTTTTATTTTAAAAATAGGGGGCCTCACCCTACTTACAGGGTTCTATAACGTTGAAACCAGAATTTACATACACTATATAAAAAGACACAACATGTTTTTTCACATTGACATGAAATCAAATAAAAACCTTTCTTTTAGGTCAATTGGATCACCAAAATGATTTTTATTTGCCAAATGGCAAATAATGAAGGGAATTTTTTTAAAGCATTTTTTTACCTTTTGCAAAGTCAAAAGTTTTTTACACTAAATTTCTAGCCTAAACCCCAAATTTGAACAGCTCAAAGATGAATGTCTTTCTTTGAACTCTTGTAGGTTTATGGGCAACATCTTAGCAAAAAGACACGCCCGTGGATTTTTTTAACCACATAGAAAAAAACATTGCTTGGTCGTAACATAAGGAAAGCAAAAAAAAAACACCAAATACAGGAAAAAAATGGGGGGGATTGAAAGTTGGGGTATTTGGGGGTTTTTTAAAGGGGTAATTTAATGGACCTAAAAAGGGGGGGTTTATTTGTTTTTAGATGTGGGGAAAAAAAAGGGGGTGGTTAAAAGGTTGTAAACTTTTTGGTTTAAGTATGGGTTTTAAAATTTTAAGGGGATTTTTAATAAGGGTAAATTTAAGGGGTTTTTTATTTTTTTATTTTTAAATTATTAAAAATTTTTGGGTTTTTTTGGTTGATTGATTAATTAGTATTTATAATTTTTATATCATTTTGAAAGCAATCAGAACTTTTTTATCACTTAACGGGATGAACAGAGTTCGCCAATCGGCAGGAAATCAGCGTACATTTTTAGCGACACCCGTAGCATTGAACCAACCAGATATTACCCCCTTAGCTGCTGCGGTCAATCACGATTGCCTCTGTCTCCATCGCAGCCGCCGCGATACAGTTGCACCTGCCGATGGCTTATCTAACGGCCTGGCAGCCTGAGAAGGACCTCCGGGCTGCCTGTGACGTCACAATAATCAGCCGTGTCCTATGGGCATACCTAGGCATAGTGATTGACAGTCGCCATAGAGACCAGTAAATAACAGTTCTGCTATGTGCACTTCTTGCTAATTACTGAGGAGTATAGAGGAAGGGAGAAGAATAACAGCACCTAGGCTTGAACACTCGCTCAGCAGTGAGTGTGTATGATTACTAGTCAGGGAATAGACAGTAGCTGCTTGAGAGGAGAAGTGCTGTCTGAGCATGTACAGCCAGGACTGAGGTTACTGGTCGGATCTCCTAGAGACAAGCTGTACACTATGGATTACTAGGGTTGCAACTAAAACAAAATTGGTACAACATATTTTTATAATGATGAATGGTGAAAATGTTGATTTAATTTGCAAGCTTATCACATCCCACTTGGTGGGAAAAAAACCTTTAATACAGACCAACATAGTTTGGGTCTTGGGCAGCAACAAGGGGTACATTCTAATGCGAGGTGGAATGGGAGTTCTATTGGATAGTAGTAGGGCATGAATAGAGGGAGAGTCTAAGCTTGTCTTTCACAGAAGACATCCGTGAATTCCTGATGCAGGACTGAAAGTCCAGGAAGCAGAGTCTGAAACGTGGACGGAGAAGAAGTTTGCACTGGACGAGGTGGCATGAGGAACCGTGAGTGACATTGCTGACCCCAAGAGGTGACCTTGCCCGTTTTTTCAGTCAAGTACCTGGACATGAGTTTGCAACCAAGGAAGACCCAGGAGGATTGCTGAAGTGGAGCATGGAAGAATGTAAAATGCAGTCTTATCCTTGGAGCTAGTCAGGACCTCATCATTGATGGAAGAAATCCCCAGAAGCTTGTCTAATCAAGAGACTGGTAGGCAGAATTGGGAAACCAGAGACAGGTGGATACAGTTTCCCACTGAATCCAGGAAAGCAGAGACTTGAAAGTTGACACCAGAAGGGGAATGGATGGTGACCGGTGTAAACAGCCGTTGAGAGTATGCTTCTTCACCTTGAATTGCCGAATTGGAGTCTCTCAGGAAATGCTCCTTGCCGCTACAATACAAGCAGAGATTCTGGCTGTGGCTATGAGTGTGTTTTTTCCTCTGTCAAATTAACTCTCTCTGCTTGCATGGGTTCATCTTGAGGAAGCGTTGGTGGAGGCAATGTAGGTCTTTGGAAGGCTGGTGCAGGGGAAGAAGTTTGCGAGGACAGGAAGTCAATTCTGGTGGCAATTCTTGTCTTTCCGCCATCTACTAACCAACCCCCCCTGCTATTTCTGTTTCTGTATGTGGTACCACCATTTCTCCTAGGCAGCAGGCCCGCTTCTAGGGGTTTTATTTGATTCTGATCTGACCTTCCTCCCATATATCCAATCCCTTGCCCGCTCCTGTCCCCCTGCACCTCAAGAATATCTCCAAAATCCGTCCATTTCCCCAACTGTGGAACGCCCTCAAACTCTCTTACTGCTCTTATTCTTTCTCGTCTTGACTACTGCAACTCCTTGCTTTCGGTCTCCCTCTCTGCAAACTCTCCCCTCTCCAATCTGTCCAGAATGCAGCAGCCAGGGTTATCTTTCTTCCAGCCGCTATACTGATCCTCTACCCTGTGTCAGTCACTGCACTGGTTGCCCATCCAGTACAGGATACAGTATAAACTCAGCACTCTCACCCATAAAGCTCTCCACAGCGCTGCTCCTCCCTACATCTCCCCCTAGTCTCTGTCTACGCCCTTCCCGTGCTCTCCGCTCTGCTGATGATATCAGACACATTCCTCAATCATCCGAACCTCCCAATGCCCGCCCTACAAGATTTCACACGTGCGGCACAATTCTCTGGAATATGCTACCGCGGGCGATCAGGCACATTCACAACCCTCACAGTTTTAAGAGGGCCCTGAAAATACATCTTTTCGGTCTGGCCCACCAGATCCCTAACTGCTATCACACACATCTGTCAACTCCCTGCACTTGGGCACTCCCCAGGCCACTTATCTGTATATAGATGTACTGTCAGGATGGCAGGTTCATCCATTTTTCATGTAAACCACCCCCTATTTATGAAACATGGCTGGACCATTGTAAACTTGGCACTTCTTACCGTATGTTTCACCCATACACCCTAATAGATTGTAAGCTCTCACAAGCAGGGCCCTCACACCTTGTGTCTCATTTTTAAGTACTTTTAATGTGTAATGACTGTATGTTTACCCTTGAATTTGTAAAGTGCTGCGGAATATGTTGGCGCTATAGAAATAAAGATTATTATTATTATTATATTATCATTCAGAGCAGTAGGAAAACCCCGACAAGCCAACTCGTCCTTGATTCATCTAGTGAGGCCTTTCCAGGAGGCCGGTAGAAGAGCCTCATTATTTCAGGCTAGATTAGAGGCCAGGGTGGGGAACTGTATGGTGTATTGACCCACTGTGGATAAGGTTTGGCATAAGCAGAGCAGAGAAGATGTGACACAGGAAACCTTGTGGAAAGACCCCAGGAACTCTTGGAGGTTAACCTCAGTTGATCTAGCTTCGCCAGAGAGTAGGCTAATAATGAAGGCTATCTTGGCTCGATCAGTGGGAAACTGATGTGCCAGAACCTCGAAATCTAGGTTGTGTATTGGTTCAGAAAACCGCGACAGGTCTTGGGTTCCCATTATACTGAGATGGCAGAGGCATGTGCAGGCCAACAAGGCAGTGCTGCAGCCAGTGCAGAAGCAGCTACTGGGAGATGTGCTGCAAAACTCTGAAGCATCTCCAGGAGCTGTTCTTGGAGAACACCATGTTGTGCCACTTTGACATGAGGTCTTGGACGTTCTGCAAAGGCACTTTGGTGAGATCCATGGCCAGTAGTACTGTCAGGCGGGTATTGGATCCGCTGATTCAACTGCAAATATAGTGATAACCACGCTAAGGAGTGGAGTTTAAGGAGCCCCCGGGACACACCAGAGCCCACCACAAGTTAGGATGGACTTGGCTGCAAGGAACTCCCAGACCACCTAATGTGGTTGCTCCTTGTGACAGCCAAGGAGCCAACAAGGTAATGAGGGGTAGGCAGAGGCGGAGTCAAGGCACATTCAAATGTCCAGTGTTCTAGCGAGGTTGGAGGTCAAGCAATAAGGTCACGGCAGACAGGAGAATAGTCAAGAAACGAATCAAGGTCAGACAGAAAATCACACGAAAAACTAGTGAAATGCACAGGAAAGGCTCCATAGCAATAAATATACATCGCATTGAACGTCGCCCACTTTTATATACAATGCACAGGAAAGGCTCAGATAAAGACACCAACTACTAGCAAGTGTTGATAGAGGAAGTGCCTAAAAAAGGGTCAATTGACTGGTGATATGCTGGGGGAAAGTTGGGTGGCGTGTACTGGCCCTTTAAATTTCAGAGAGTTGTCACGCACACGGTCTATGGGTTGGGTACGATGGCACGGCACAGAGGAGGAGAACCAGGCAGGAGTGGGGAGAGATGAGTATACAGCAGAGCACAGTGGGTGATGACAGGATACAAAAGCGCATACACAATCTGAGGTGGGGACTGCGGAGCATCGTGATCCTAATACTTTTCCTGAACATGATAGATGGGAAATAAACAGGATATATGGGCAGTTTACAACTAAACAAACGCATATTCCATACAAACAGGTGCTTGATGGAAATGAGCAGGATATATGGAAGGTTTATAGTGGAATTAACATGTAAGCAATATAAATCAATTGTAATGTTTCTAAAGAGCTTTATTGCCAGTTGGACAAAAAAACACAGAAAGATACAACAGTCCATGAAACATTCTGGGGAGAGGTGGATCCTTGGGACCAGGAGGATTATAAACAAGGAATAGCAGACTTGGACCAGGAAAAGCACCAAAGGAACTGTAGACTTGGACTAGGAATAACACCAGAGGAACTGCAGACTTGGACCAGGAATAACACCAGAGGAACTGCAGACTTGGACCAGGAATAACACCAGAGGAACTGCAGACTTGGAGAAGGAATAACACAAGAGCAACTGCAGACTTGGGGAAGGAATAACACCACAGGAACTGCAGACTTGGACCAGAAATAACATCAGAGGAACTGCAGACTTGGACCAGGAATAACACCACAGGAACTGCAGACTTGGACCAGGAATAACACCAGAGGAACTGCAGACTTGGACCAAGAATAATGCCAGAGGAACTTGGACCAGGACACAGACCAGGAATACAGATGGCCAGAGCCACAGCGGAAGATCCCAGCTTGCACTCAGATAACTCAGGCCCTGTCTGACAGGAGCGGCTATTTTTTTTAGCCAGACAGACAACCAAATGGTTGTCAGCTGTTAATGCTGAGGTCAGATTAACCCCTGCCCTGCTAGCTGGCATGGAGAACACTGAATCTCCAATACAGCAGCCCCCAGGGTAAAAGGATTTAAAAACCCCTTTAAATAAAAAGAATGACCCTTACATAAAATACTTTTTTCTTTTAGATTTAGACAAAAACAGTATGTAAAAGAGGAATTAGGGTTTGGAATGAACACATACCCTTTTAGGGAAAATGGGGTGCCTTTTACTTTTCTGGGTTTGGTAAATGGGGAAAATGAACAAAAAATTTAAAGGCATTTTTAGGGGGTAATGAAAAAAAACCCAAATTAAAAACGGGATGACTAATACCTTTTATTTTTGGCCCATTTAAACCATTTTGGGGTACAGGTGACTTTTTGATCACTTTTTATTCCAATCTTTTAGGCATATGAAATGACCAAAAAACCCACAATTTTTGTGTTTGGAATTTTTTTTTTCTTTTACGATGTCCAGCATAGGGGGATAAATGTTTTTTTAAAATTTTTTAAATAGATTGGACTTTTCCCAGCGTGGGGATACCCAAAAATGTGTAACTTTTTTATGTGGAAACTGCAAAAGGGGGGTTGATTTAAACTTTTATTTAATTTTTTTTTTTTTCTTTAATACTTTTGTCCCCCCAGGATATTTGGAACCCCCTATTGGCCCTAAATTTTGCCCCATATACAGGGAGCCCGGGTGTACATAGGACTTTCATTTTATTTTCCCAAATTTCAACCCCGCATAGGAGGGTAATAAAGGGGTAATTTCCTGTACATGGCACTGTGGAAGCCCTTTTAGAGGCATTGCTGCCCTGACAACTGATCGGCCCCCACCCGCAAAATTTCTTGCCAGGGAAAGGGGGGTAAACGGAGGAGCCCGGGTTTTTAAAACGCCGCGCGTCTAAAGTGTTGAAGCGCAGGGATGGAACCCGGGGCCATCCCTGCTTTTCTGGTGGCGCTGTATGGACCGGGCCCGGGGGGGCCCGGGTGTACTTTGATTCGGGCCCCACTGACCTATCTCAGGGGGGCGGAAGGGGGGCCATGCTGCAGGAAGCCAGCAAACGGGGTTTCATCCTTTAAAACCCGCTTTCGGCTTCCCGCAGCACGCCCCTTTTCCCCGCCCCCCTGAGTTTGTAGGGGGCGATCCCGTTTCGCCCGGGGGGCCGCCTCTGTACATTCTGTACATTCCCATATAAGAAAACATTCCCTTTTTTTCCCTCCCAATTTGGGGGGGAAAAAAAATGCAAATTTTTTAGTCCGAAAAAAAAGGTAGTTTTCCTGTGATAATAATGGGAATAAAAGGGTTTTTTACCGGTTTTTCGGAATAAAGGGGAACCCGGGTTAAAAGGGGGGTATTATCAATGAGCGCCTGGGGTAATTTTTTTTTTTTTTTATATATAAGGACACCGGAAATTTTAAGGCGCGGTGGATTAAATGAACCAAAAAACTCTACCGCAAGGGCCCAAAATTTATTTCAAAAACTTTCACAATAACTCTCAACTTTTTTAAAGTTGTAACAAAAATCAATACACTACAGTAATTTTTAGTTCATTTTCCCCCACCACAAAAACCATCAAAACCTTTTATCTTCAGTGTCCGAGTTTAAAAATTTTGGGGGCGATTTTTAGCATCAAGCATTTCGGGTTCCCCCCAAACAAATTTTTTTGAGTCGGTGCAAAAACTGCTGGGGTTAGCTCCTTTCCCTTGATGATTCCAGCCTTCTTGAAAACTGGATGATAAAGGAGAAATGATACCTTCTCCCAGGCATCCACGATCCACTTGCACATAGTGGCATAAGTGGCACGGTGTTGCCTCCCTGTTTTGGTGAATGTGTGGTCACCTTCTGTCATCCAATTCTCCCACACAGCTCGCAATTTAACTTTAAATGACCTGTTGACACCGATATCTAGCGGCTGGAGCTCTTTGGTTAATCCACCTGGAATGACGGCAATCTCCGAATTAGTTTTCTTCACTTGGACTTTGATAGTATTGGTCAAATGGGCGCGCATGGAGTCACAGACCAATAGGGATGGGGATTTGGGAAAAAATCTATCCGGTCTCTTGACATAGACCTCCCTCAGCCACTCGCTCATCTTCTCCTTGTCCATCCAGCCCTTTGGGTTAGCCTTGATGATGACACCAGCTGGAAACACCAGCTGACAGGCGAGGACTACAGTGAAAGATGACTTCTTGTGTCCTGTGGTACGTATAGATACCGTACTGGTCCCTGCTTTCTCAACAGTACGTTGTACGGGGATATCGAAAGTGAGGGGGACCTCATCCATATTAGCGATATGTTCTGGCTGGATATTCTTTTCATTTATCTTGGCTCTTCAGTAGGGACAGAAAATGGCCAGCTTCTCTTCATAATCCTTTGGCAGTTGCTGGCAGACAGTAGTTCTGGTGTGGATGGAGAGATTACGCCTTTTCATAAAACGAAAGTATGATGAAGGACCACCTCGAAAGTCCTTGATCTTCAGATCGCGTGCTAACGCTGTGGCTTTGAGTCGAATAGAGACAGTGGAGACGCTTCTAGCTGCGCTTTTCTGTTCAATAACCCACTTTTCTAATTTGTCCTCCAAATGTGGCCATCTTGCTTTGTTTCCTCGGAAACTCAGTTTCTTTACCTGGCGTAGGGCATCTTCTTGTTTCCTCCACTTACGCACCATAGATTCATTTATGTTGAATTCTCTTGCAGCTGCTCTATTTCCATGCTCTACTGCATGACTTATAGCTTTAAAGGAGTTGTCTCACTACAGGCTTTCAGCCTACTTCAATGTGTCTGGCAACAAAGGATTTTTGAATTCGGGGGCGTGCTTCTTGTCTTCCTCTTCTACTCCCCCTTCCCCCCCTCCCCTCAGCACACAGACAGCTCTCCTTCTATATAGCAGGGGGAGGGCGAGGGGGTTTGCTGCCAGAGTTAACCCTGTGTGTGCCTGCCTAGGTCTGCTGCTCACTGCTAGATCAGCTGCACTGTCAGCTCCACAGAGTCAGGAGACAACAGGGAGAGGGCTGATCTATGAGTGGGGATATGCCCTGTGAAGCGTGTATGCTAATAGCAGAGCAGGGGGGATGTAAAAGGTTTCCTATACCCCTGCTTAGCATACAAATCTCCACATCTCAAGCAACAACAAACAAACCCTGTCAGAACAGACACAGGGCAGCTGTGAAGGGAGTTACTATAATCACAATATGTCACTAATACAGCAGAGCAGGGAGGGGTATGAACCGTTCACATGCTCCCCTGATCTGTTCTATTAGTATAGTCAGAGCTCCACAGACACCTCATGATTATAGTAACACACTTCACTGCTATCACATCTACTAAACTACAGATCAGCCTCACCCTGCTCTCCTCAATCTGTGTAGAAGGCAGAGGGAGCAGGCACACACAGGTTAATCCACACAGACACAGAAGCCAGAGCCCCCCCCCTTTCCCTTCCCTACAGAAGCATACTGTGCTGGAGGGGCTCTGTGCTCTGATCTGTATTAAGAAACAGATGAGTCATCAGCACTGGCAGTCAGTAAGATAACAATCAACAGGTCTGCTGCTATAGTGATTTCAGGAGCTGATGCACTACTACTAACAGGGATAACTCAAAATCAGTAGGACATTGTAATGAACATATATTGCAAAGCTGCTTGTTTTTTAAAGATCTTTTAATTAAAACCCAATCATTGTAGCGAGACAACCCCTTTAAGCTTAAAATCAGCATCATAAGCATGTCTCTTAACAGGAGGCATTTTTGGGGTATTGGGTATAAAAAACTTACATTACGGTATTGAATGCACACACATTAATATTGAAAACTAAGATATTCTACGGTGGCCCTGCACACAGACTGTATTGTCAAACACAAGTGACGCCTGAATACGTTTTCGTAAGGCCATTTCCATATTCCGTGCCATTGCCGCCGGGATTGCCCTGGCAATACAGTCAGATTTACAATGGTCCTGCCACTTATTGTGCCGTATTTCGCGTCGGAATTACCCCATGTAAAGAATGGGGATTGTAATTCTGTCGCGAAATACGTGCCAGACTTAGTGACACTTATTTGCAACTGAGTTGTAACTGATTTCGGAACGTATTTACAATCGGAAATCAGTTAGGCCGTGTTCACACGGCTTATTCCCGACGGATTTGTGCGCTGTATTGAGCGCACAAATCCGCCGTGAATAAGGGGCGGAACGGGGGCGGGGCCGGAGCGCGGCGGGGGCGCCGCTCCCCGCCCCAAAGACAATGCCTTGTTTTAAAGGCGCGTCCGCGCCGTAAATAATGTGCATGTCACTTCTCCCCCCGCGGGGGATTTGCCCAGCGGGGAGGAGCGACGGATTCCACTGTTCTCTATGAGAGCAGTGGATTACCGTAATGACTCCGACGGAAATTTGGGGCCCGTATTGAAGCGCAAATCCGCGCGGAATACGGCGCCAATCTGTCGGCAAATAAGCCGTGTGAACGGGGGCCCTTTCAAAATCATTGCAAATAAGTGTCACTAAATTTGCTGTAAATACGTTCTGAAAAAACCTAAAAACCCAAGTGAAAATTGATTCATATATAATGCGCATCGGACTATAAGGCGCACTTTCGATTTCTGAGAAAATCATAGGCTGTTATGTGCGCCTTATAGTCCGGAAAATACGGTAAGTAATTTATACTGGAATTAATATATATTTAAAGAAAAGGGTGCCTAAAACTTTTCCTGTACATGATAGATAATGTATGAATAAGGTATAGAGGCAGTTTATAGTGGAATGAGCACATATTCCACAGAAATGTATGTATCATTCTTTTTCTTCTGTATAATATATGGGCAGTTTAACCCCTTAACGACCTTGGGCGTATCCATACGTCCAGGTCGTTTGGGGGTTCACGCACCAGGACGTATGGATACGTCCTGAGGATCGTCGCGACTCGTAAAGCAGAGTTTTGCGCGATCGCGTCGGTTGTCAACGTATATTACAGCTGACATCCCGCAGCGTTCGGCCCCTACCCCGGTATCGCTCCGGGGGGCGGGGGGGCGGTTAACCCCTTAATTATCGCGACCATCGGTCGCATAACTAAGGGAGACGCAGAGGAGATAGCTTCCTCCTGCGTCTCTGTCAGCGTCAAGCAGCGCACGGATCGGGCGATCCGTGCAGCCCTTCCTGCCACATACAGCACGGGAGGGCACAGAATGCCTTCTGGGTGTCTTGACGTCACGTTGCCCGGCCGTGCCCTGTGGGCATGTCCCGCATCGTGACTGACATTTGTCAAAGGAACCAGTCATAGCAACAAGCTATTTACTGATTTCTATGAATAGAGATCTAAAGATCTCTCATTCAAATCCCCTATGGGGAAATGTAAATAAAATAATGTGAAAAAGTGAAAAAAAAGTTAAAAAGTGAAAAACAAGTAAAACACAAACACGAAAAAATAAAATAAAAATACGTACACCGACCTTTTCCCTTTAAAAACGCCATCGCCCAAAAAAGATCACATAAAAATCAAAGTACCCATATTTAGTAACTGCCGCTTGCGTAACGTACCTGCCCTTTAAATCTGTCATTTAATTAACCCGTATGTTGAACGCCGTAAAAAAACAAAAAAAACCCAATCACAGAATTAAGATTATTGTTCATCCCGCAGCACATAAAATGGAATAAAAAGCGATCAAAACTCCTAGTAACGCTCAAAGTTGTGACAAATTAACGTCAGTTCATCCCGCAAAAAAAAATTCCTTATACAGCTCTGTATACGGAAATATAAAAAATTTATAGCTCTCCATAAGATAGCGATGCAATAAATATTGTTTTTTCCAGCTACTAAAAACACTTTTCTTTTTTTTAAAAGTAGCTCAACATAAAAAAAACTATATAAATAGGGTATCACCATTAATCGTACGACCCAAAGAGTAAAGCTACTTATCACGGATACTGCACGTGAGCCCTGTTAAAAATAAAAATAAAAAACACTTACTAGGATTGCAGTATTATTCTTCACCCTTGGCCTCCAAAAAATGGATTTAAAATGACCAAAAAGCCTTGTCCCCCCAAAAAATGTACTAATAAAAACGCGACTCCATTCGCAAAAAAAGAAGTCCCCTACAAAGCTCCAAGCACAGAAAAATTTTAAAGTATGGCTCTCAGACTATGGCAATGCAAAAACGTATTTTCCTGGAGAATAAAAAGTGTTTTTTATTGTATAAAAGCATTAAAGCATAAAAAAATATACAAATATGGGGTATCAGGTGTAATCGTAATTGATCTGCTTGAGTAAAAAGCTTACCATGTCCATAATACCGTACAGATGACGCTCTATAGAAAAATAAAATAAAAAACAGCAACAAGGAATGCTGTTATATTTGTTCAAAACCTCGTCACAAAAACCTAGCATAGCATCATATGCACCCCATAATGGTACCAAGTAAAAACTCCACTCATCCCACAAAAAGACAAGCCCATACACATCGTCTGCACCAGCAAAATAAAAAGTATGGCTGTCAGAATAGGACAACTCGAAAAAACCAATTTTTTCATAGACGTATTTCTTACTGTTTAAAAGTAATAAAACAAAAAAACATATAAAATACTATATCCTTGTTAATTGTACCGAATCCCATAAGTAAAGTTATCACATCATATACACTGCACGGCGAATGCTGTAAAATTGAAACTCAAAAAACAATGACCGAACAGCCCCCATTTCTTTGCCCAATGTAAAAAAAAACTATGGAACACCTGTGTGCCTAAAATGCAAATACAATCCCTAGATGAGATCCCTGATCGGGTGTTGAATCCAAAAATGGGCGACTTCTGGAAGGTTTCGCCTGTTCTGCTACTTTGGGGGCTTTGCAAATGCGACAATGTGCCCCACCAAATTCTGCGTTTCCAAAAGCCAAATAGCCTCCCTCCCATAACACCCTGCATGCGGCCCAAACAGCAGTTTTACACCCACAGAGTGGTATTGCCGAACTTGGAAGAAATTGCTTAACAAAGTTTTAGGTTCTTTTCCAGTATTCCTTGTATATATGAAACATTTTAACTAAAATTGCAGATTATTGGAAAAAAAAATATTAAATTTTCACAAGCCTTTGCTAAAAAAATTTGTGAATCACCTTGGGGTCCTATATACTCAATGCACCCTGGATATAATTCCTTAAGGGTGTAGTTTCCAATGTGCGGTCTATTTAGTTGTTGATTAAGTTTAGGCACCTTAGTTTGGTCCCCCAAACTGAAATGTCGCCCTAAATAATATCGTTATTGAAAAATGAGACCCCAGAGTCCAGTAAGTTGCTCCTCTCTATTCTGGGGCTTATGGTTGAGCCAATATTCACTGGGGCCACATATGGGATATCTCTAAAAACGTCAGACCTGGGGGAATTGATATTAAGTTGCATGTGTTTATTTTTTTTTTTTTTTTTTTTTTTTTTTTTTTTTTTTTTTTTTTTTTTTTTTTTTTTTTTTTTTTTTTTTTTATTTTTTTTTTTTTTTTTTTTTTTTTTTTTTTTTTTTTTTTTTTTTTTTTTTATTTTTATTTTTTTTTTTTTTTTTTTTTTTTTTTTTTTTTTTTTTTTTTTGTTTTTTTTTTATTTTTTTTTTTTTTTTTTTTTTTTTTTTTTTTTTTTTTTTTTTATTTTTTTTTTTTTACCTATCACATTACCGTATTCCAGTGAATAATGATAAATATATGAAAATCTGCAAAAAAATAGTGAAATTTTGAAATTTCACCTCGACTTTGCTTTAATTTCTGTGAAATGTCTAAAGGGTTTATCAAACTTCCTAAATAGTGTTGTAAATACATTAATGGGTCTAGTTTCTCAGATGGCGTCACTTATGGGTGAGCTAACATGCAGGCCCCCTCAAAGGCCACGTCAGAACTGGAAGTGGTCCCTAAAAAAATGTATATTGCAAATTTTCTGAAAATGTGATGAAATTACTACTAATTTCCAAGCCCTCCAATGTCCGTAAAAAAAAAAAAAAAAAAAGACATAAAAAATGAGCCAACCTATAGTGGACATATGGGTAGATGCCAAGTTATAACTATTTGTTGGTGATATAATTATTCTGTCTTGCACGCAGAAATTTTGCTACTTTCAAAATCTGCAATTTTCCAAATTTTCATGCAAATCTCATCTGAATCAAAAGTTAATACTCACATAAATTGACACATGTTCAGATTCAAAAATAGGGCTGTGTCAGGAAGGTCAAAACAGCTGTGTCCCCTTAAGGGTTAAAGCAGAATAAACATTTGATAGAAAAAGATGCCTAATGTTTTTCCTGTGCATGAAAAATGTTGAATGAGCAAAAAATATTTGCAGTTTACAGAAATGAACACATTCCATTGATAACAAATACCTAACACTTTTCCTCTACATGGAGAGATGGAAAATGAATAGGATATATGAACAATTTATAGTGGAAGGAACACATATTCCATAAAAATGGATGCCTGATACCCACAGGTAGTGGACAGGAAATGTTTGCACTGTAACGCAGGTCTATGTAGGCACTGCCTTTTTTAGTTAAATAAAATAAAATTCACCACTCGCTGTTACCCACCGTGTGTAATGTGGTGATGTCATCACACTGTCTATGTCATGACACCCTCTGATGATGCAATGAAGAACAAACAGTTCTATTAATAGTGCTCACCTGTTGATCCAGGGCATGAGACCTAAAGGATCCAGGGTGTGGGCAAATACCTGAGGCATGCCTCCGACATTTCTGGACAGTTACTGGAATCAGGCACTGTTTCCGCTGGATCCAGGACAGTTGGGAAAATTAGTAAAGATCCACAGCACTTTTGCACATACGGGTTTCAACCACTAACATTACCGTACTGTGCATTATATATGTTTACAGGACAGTTGGGAGGTATGAGTTCATGTTTTTACATTTTGTAAACTTGTTCAATACTAGCACATAGGAGTTAATACAAATCACAGTCTACGAAAACAAAATAAAGTGAATCTCACGCATTTCAATGCAAGAGGTGAAATCTGCAGTTGAATCCACTCACAAACAAGGTAAGGCTGTGAACCACAGTGTCCTGGACTGGCAGAGACAATATCTGCACACACCGCAGTTTTAAATAACATAATTTTCCACATTCATTGTTTATCTATTCTTTATAGAACTAAATGTATATGTTCAGCATCAAAGGCTGGGTGGGCACTGAGGGAGAGATTATTTTATTACAAGCAAATTCATTTCAAGTTGCTAACCCTGACCTACAAGGCTCTCCATAACCTCTCCCCACCATACATCTCTGCCTTAATCTCCAGATATCTCCCCTTAAGAAATCTCCGCTTCTCACAGGACCTTCTTCTCTGTTCTCTTCTTATCAGCTCCTCACATAACCGTCTCCAAGACTTTCTCTCGTGCTGTCACCCCACACTCTGGAATGCAAACTCCCCAACATATCAGACTCTTTTCCACTCTCACCAGCTTCAAAAGCAACCTGAAAACCCATTTCTTCAGGATTGCCTATAACCCTCAATAACCCTGCTGCCACTGTACTACCCCACAAACATGTCTGCCCCTCACCTCCTGTCTCTTTCCTCCTCCTTGTAGATTGTAAGCCCTCGCTGGCATGGTCCTCTCTCCCTCCGTTGGCCGTAGTAAGTCATTCATCGTTATGGTGCAAAAGAATCAGGATATCCAGTGTAACACCTCCGCATGAGTTAAGAAATTCCCAGAGCTTTATTTAATCAACAAGGTTAAAAGTTCAAAAAGAGAAATCCATACAAAACCGTAACATTGCCAGCGCGTTTCGTAGTCAGTTACTCCTTATTCATGGCATGTCTTCACCTACTATTAAAACATTTAAATAGTCTCCTTCCTCATCACGTGATGACATCACATGACAGAATTTTTGATTTACAAAGTCCTGTTATTCAAATTTAGGTAACCGCCTATGCTTTAGATCCATAAGGGTTTACCATCCCCGTTATTGAAACATCCATAGCAATATGACCAAAGCTGAAATTTATAAACTTTAATAACGTTAAAAGTATAACATACAAGTAGTTGCTGAAAAGCATAGAAAATAGGCGGAATACTTATCAAAGTCTTTGATATTGCATCAGACTTTCAAAGCCCGCATGAAGCTAGGAGAGGAGTAGCTGGACGCTCCGGCCATCCGCACATCGGTGCAACGTTTCGAAGATAGAAGTCACATGACATATAAAACGTAAATAGCAAACTATTCATAGAAGAAATGGGAAACCAAACAAACAAACAAAATTACGATTAAACATATCAAACAGTGTTAATATTGACATATCAAATCATGGTTTTCATTACTTTTCAGGAAAATGTGTGTCTTACAGAGTTACGATCCTTAATGGGTGAAACCTCTGATATCAATATTTCTATTTGTCCAGATTTGCATAAGAAAAATCGTGATTTTTATCCTATCCAGTCCAGACCCACGGGTCTGGATTTGTTTCAGGATTTGGTTGAACAAGATCTAAAAAAATTATATTTAAAAAATATTGGTAGTCATAATCAAAAGAAAAATCTTACAAAAAAAGAATCAGATGCTCTGTTAGAATTACATAAAAATTCTGATTTACTTGTCAGACCAGCTGATAAGGGGGGGGGGGCTATTGTATTGATGAATTTTGGTATTAAAGACATAATTAAAAAAACCATGTTAAAGGACCCCCTTACATATAGACCTATTGCCCAAGATCCTACATCTATTTTCCAAAAATTGAAAAAAATCCTAGATGAGGGTATATCAATGGGAGCCATTTCTTCGAGTTTAGCTGACAAATTATATGTTAAACATCCTGTTGCACCAGTGTTCCACTCTTTTCCCAAGGTGCACAAGAATATTTTCCCTCCGCCATTACGCCCGATTGTAGCGGGTATAGGTTCTTTGGGAGAATCACTTGGATCCTGGCTCGATTCCATTCTACAGCCACTGGTGGCTTGCATCCCGGATACATTAGGGATACGAAGAGCCTTGTTTCCATGTTATCCTTCCTTCTCCTGGGTTTCATGTAATGTGGTCTCGTTATATCCCTCCTTACCATACGAGCTGGCCATTGAGATTTTGCGGTCCCATCTTATACGTTTCAGCTTTTTTTCTCATGTGGTCATCAAATTTTTGGTTATGTGTACGGAGTTTCTGTTAAGTCATAATTATTTTTCATTCAATGGAGAATTTTTTCTACAGCTTTGTGGTGCTTCCATGGGGGCCAAGTTCTCCCCTTCGCTGGCGAACATTTTTATGTCCGTCTGGGAGGAGAGATTCTTGCTGTTACCATCTTGACCCTTTTCCCCCCCACATCAAGTGGTTTGGTCGGTATATCGACGATCTTCTACTGATGTGGGGGGAAACATTTCAGGAAGCCAAGCTGTTTGAGGAGTACATTAATAATAACCATATGAATTTGCGTTTTACTTTAGAGTGTCAGGAAGATACCATTAATTTTCTTGACATTACGTTAATAGGTAAGCATAATACCATAGAAGTCTTGCCATATAGGAAACCAATAGCCAGAAACTCGATTCTGCACAATACCTCTAATCATCCAAAACATGTAATCCAAGCCATCCCATATGGTGAATTTGTAAGAACGAAAAGAAATTGTTCTATTCCGGAAATGTTACCAAAATATGAGAAAGATCTCTATGATAGACTTAGAGAACGGGGCTCTCCAAACTGACTATTAACAGAAACCAAAAATAGAATTTCCAACATTCCTAGATCCAAGTTACTTGTTGATAGGAATTCAGGTACCTCAAGTGTTGATAAAGGGGATTACATCAATTTTGTTACTACATATAGCCCACAATTTAGAGATATTTGTAATATCATTAGAAAATACCTACCAGTACTGTGTGAACAGGGTCATAACAAACCAATAGTACCGAGCCAATGGTTTGTTTTTAATTAGAAAGGGCCGTACTCTTAATCATGTTACCCCTCCTGCCAATTTTTTCTGACGTTAGTCAGAAACCGTCTTGGCTATTATATAAAGGTATGTACAAATGTGGTCATAAAACGTACACTTTAAATTATTTTCTTTTTCGCAAAAATTTTTTCATTCTGTTTCCTCAAACACTACTTTTGATATTAAGTCATACATCAATTGTATCACACTTTTTGTTGTGTATCTCATAACGTGTGAAAAATGCCAGAAACAATATGTAGGATGCACTTCTTGCACTTTAAAAACACAAATTCGTAGACATATTTTAGATGCCAAAAAAAACACAGTGGTAGGGATATCTATGGCATCTAGACATTTTCAAGAGAGACACATGGGAGATACCACAGATTTTAGATTTCAAGGTATTGAGCGGTTAGAAACCAACTAGGGGGGCGGGGGGGGGGGGATCATGTGAAAAAATTACAAGCGTGCAAACCGTGGTGGATTTTTAAATTAAATAACACCCTAGGGGGTTAAAAACGTCATGATTTGAGTTCAATATTAACACTGTTTGATATGTTTAATCGTAATTTTGTTTGTTTGGTTTTCCATTTCTTTTATGAATAGTTTAATATTTACGTTTTATATGTGATGCGATGCTGTCATGTGATGTCATCACGTGATGAGGAAGGAGACTATTTAAATATTTTAATAGTAGGGTTAAGACAGCCAGATAAGGAGCAACGACCCGAAACTCTCGGCCATTTTTTCGTTTTTTAGGATTTCTCTTTTTGAACTTTTAACCTTGTTGATTAAATAAAGCTCTGGTAATTTTTTAACTCATGCGGAGGTGTTACGCTGGATATCCTGATTCTTTTGCAAATACCAGTTTGACAAGGTGTCTTCCGCCTTATCTGGGCGTTTACCTGCCGCTCCACTGCTTCACTGACCAGGTGAGCTGACTTGTTTTACAAACATTGCCATATTCATCGTTATTATTGTACTCATTTGAAATATTATGTATGTAACCCCCCTCGAATGTATAGCGCCATGGAATCAATGGAGCTTTAAAATAAATGATAATAGTAATAATAATAATACAAGAATCAGGTATAGCTTATAAATATTGTGCTACAGTGAAGAATAATCAATACCTATATTACCAAAAAGCAAAACTAAAATCCCCAATCCAATGGCCTATGTTTAGAAGGAATGTGTGTTTATTCCACTAATAGCTGAAGCGCAACAAAATTATTAGTCAAATAGTTATTTTACTATAAACGTAAAAGGGTGTTCCACAGTTTAAAACGCTCATTTGTTTGTCGAGGCATGAAGAAAAACAAAAGAAAAGAATCGTACTTACCTCCTGTAGCCAATCGATCAGTCACCTTGGCTGTAGCCCTGTATGTCCATTGCTCACGTGACAGGTGCAGCCTTTCAAAGATTGCAGCGGTCACGTAAATAATGAACGTTCACAACTACTGCCCGGACCATGGGGATGGCTGACGCGACGGAACCAGAACATTCTGAGATTTAAATATTCCCCTGCCTTCTATTATTCATCATGCCCTGATGGAAGAACAAGCATTCTGAACTCTTGGAACACTCCTTTAACACATCCCTTGTTCCTTCCATGGTAAATATCTATATATCAGTTTCACTATAAAACGGACATTTATGGGTATGTTCACACGGTGTAATTGTGGGGGGTGCCCACATCGAAATCACGGGGCTCCGGATCGGTTAACATGGCAGCTGGAAGCCTCGTGAAGGATTCCTTCGCCATCGTGTCTTGTTTTATTACTTCCTGCCCCAGGCAGGAAGTATTAAAACTGCCATCTTTGTATACCCTAATGCATTGTATTACAATGCATTAGGCAGTATAAATGCTCAAGTGCCCTAGTGGTGAAGCACCCTAGAGGGACTCAAAGCTAAAGTAAAAAAAAAAAAAAGTTCAGATCACTCCCCTTTTGCCATTTTACAAATAAAAAAATAAAATAAATAAAAGTTACACATTTAGGGGATATTATATTTTTATTTTGATAGTTTGTATATTCCTTTTGGGTGCTTTTCATCAAAGTTGAAACACTCAGGTTTTTGGAATTTAATGACATGCCCCACCCCCCCCCAATAATTGGAAAACAATGGCCGGGAGGTATAGCCCTATTGAATTAACAAGGGTTTTTTTGTTTCAAAGACTCATAAGAGGTGGGGCTATATTAAATTAACTTTTAAAAACCCTTATAAGGGAAATACATGTTTTGAATTGATTGGGTAAATTATTCTTTCAGAAGAAGGGGGCTATAAAACCCAAAATTGCAGGGATGGGGCAACTTCTTAGCATAGCAATATGATGTTATTGCGTTGTCTCACAATGCTTGCATTGAATAAACCTGGATAATTTTTTCCTTTAACAATTCTTAATTTTAAAACCCATCAAAATCAAAAAACTTTATTAAAATTGTCTCACACTGGATTTCACCTACCTTGGTGCTGCCCCCAAGACTTGTTTTGAAAAACAGGGCGGGGGCACTGGGGTTTCCTGGGTCCCTCCCCCCTCCTTTTACTAGGGGGACGTCATGTGCTGCGCCGCTCCCGATGCTAACACATTTGGAAAGGGGGAACATCTCAGATCACAGATTCCTTTCCCCCCGCCACCATTTAATATATCCACCGGTCACAGCACATATTTCTCTCCCCATCATCCTACATGACCCGGCCAAGGGTTTTCCCCCCAGGAATTGAGCAGGGGGAAGGATTCAAATAATCTCTGATGTTTGTATTTGCATGGTTTCTCATGCACATCTTCTTTCGCTTTAAAATATTACTGACGTTGACTATTTCCTGCCTGAATCATTCACTTCAGCAGTGAACTGTTTGGTAAAAGGGAGTGAATCAAAATTTGGCTACTCAGAGCGAATGACTTGGGGAGGAATAGTTAAAAAGTGAAAATAAAATTTGGCTGAACACGTAAGGCAGCAGAGGAACGACGGGGGTGCTATACCTGCTCTAAATCACGAGCTTGGGCCCAGGGGAGCGAGGGCAAAAGAGAAAGGCAGGAATAGTTAAACTTCGTGCTCCCCCGAG
>JAODAL010036316.1:0-41852 GCA_025379985.1 Phyllomedusa bahiana
TTTTGCCCAGTGTTTATTAATGCGTAAAGCTTGTTGTGACTTACACAGCGCTCGAAGGTGAGCAATACCAATATTATTATTTTTTTTATCTATACAGTTATCCTATGAATAGCCTCTGTTTTTGCCTTTTGGTTTAGACTAAGTAAAACAGAGAAATGCCATGGTGCAGAAATATTTTAGGGGGTAATGCAAGTGTTTATTAAAACTAACATCAGTAAAGCTAATCGGTCCTTTTCATAGATTGGCAATTATAACATCTTCAAAACCTCATTGCCAATTATGGCCTAGGTAAATTCTCTGGCACATGGAAAATTGCATCAATCCCTGACACAGCCAATCTGATCAATGCTTTTACATAGTTACCGGTTCGCTGCTATTGGCAACATAACTTTTCTTTGCATTAGTTGTAATACATAAGCATTGTGTGTGATCCTCACCTGTCAATTTCTTTACCCTCCAGAATAACAGGCGATAAATCAATGCCATCTATTTGTCTGTCTGCAGGAGGGTCCAGTCCTGCAAGGACCAAGCTTGTTGTAAAAAGATCCATGATGTTGGCCAGCTTGTAGCTCACCTTTCAGGAATATATAGAGCCATTATTAGTCAAAATAGAGAGTAAACATGCAATAACCCAAATGGAGTAAGATATACTTAAAGGGAACCTGTCACATAGGTTATGGCCCCCTGGCTGAGGACGGCACAAGCTAGTGTCAGACCTGCTGTTCCCAGCGCTGTGTCCCTTATTCTGTAAGATGCAGCGTTTTTAGAGCATTTCCCTCAAATTTTAAATTCATGAGCAGGTGTTAACCCCGGCCACCGAAAGTTAGCCCCGCCCACTGACATTTATTCACATGTTTCTACCTATTCAAAGTAATAGGTATGTCAGTTGAGGTGGGCGGGGCTAGCCTCTGATTGGCCGGGTTTGAAAAAAACGGACTTTTTGAAGGACTCTTCGAATGACTCTTTGGTTTGAAAATGCGATTTGAGAATTAAATACACGAAAACTGCAGCATCTTACAGAATAAGAGACACAGCACTGGAAACAGCATGTCTGACACTAGCTTGTTCTGCCCTTGTCTCTTTAAAGGAACCTGTCATATGGTTTATGCTGCTCTATTTAAGAACAGGATGTGATAGAGGGAGAGAAACTAAGCTCTGTGATATATAGGTTTTATGAAAAAAGGGGGAAACCCTGACTCGTGAATATAGGATTAATGATAGAGGAAGAAGCTAAACTCTGTGATATATAGAGTTATATTAGGAGAGGAAGAAGCTGACTCTGTGAAATATGGGTTTATATGATAGAGCGCTGAACCTGTGATATATGGGTTTAAAATAGAGGGAGAGACCCTGAGCCTGTGAATTAGGGTTAAATGAAGAGGGAGAAGCTGGCTTTTGTGATATTTTTGGTTTTATGATAGAGGGAGAGAAGCGAGCTCTGACCCTTTTTTTCCCCCAGGGATCGGTTTTATGCACGACAATTTTTCCACGCCCCTGGGGGGGGGTTGGATTTTAGAACACACACAAAAAAAAAAAACCCAAAAAATGATACTGTGATTTAGGGATATCGTATGGGGTAACCATATTTTATAACTGGAGATGTTGTATTTGTGGGTAGCATTATACAGTATTAATATAATAATGTAAAAGCTCGCAATTTTAGAATATATGCCCCCTTAATAATAAAATAGGGGCCCCCTGTAGTATTACATACTCCCCGTGTGATAGTGATAAAGCTACTGCCCCAAGCAAGATCATACTAGCTGCCCCAGTAGCAATGTAATACAACTGCCCAGTACAATGATAATTATAGCTCCCCAGTAGCAATTTATACATACTACTGCCCCAGTAGCAATGATCATAGCTGCTGCCCCCTAGCAAAAGATACATAGCTAGCTGCCCCAGTAGCAATGTCATACTAGCTCCCCAGTACAATGATACATGCTAGTGCCCCCTGCAATGATACATTCTAGCTGCCCCAGTAGCAATGATACAAATGGCCCCCAGTATAAGAAAGATAGCTGCCCCAGTAATAATATACATAGCTGCCCCCAGTAATAAAGATAAAATGCCCTAGTAATAATGATACTAGCTTTCCCCTAGTAATGAACTGCTGCCCCCCGTATAATGATACATAACTCCCCGGTTTTAAAGTACTAGCGCCCAGTAGTAGGATACATAGCCCCCTTTGTAGTGATACATACTGCCCCAGTAGTAATAAAAGAATCTGCCCCAGTAGTAATGATCGCTGCCCCAGTAGTAATGATAGATAGCTGCCCCCGTAGTGATGATACATAGCTGCCCCCCCCCCAGTAATGATAGATATCTGCTCCAGTGTAATGACACATGCTGCCCCAGAGTAATGACACATAGCTGCCCCAGTGCAATGTACTAGCTAGCCCCCATAGCAATGATACATACTAGTGCCCCAGTACAAGATCATAGCTATGCCCCGTAGCAAGATACAAGCTAGCTGCCCCATAGCAATGATACATACTCCCCGTAGTATGATAGATAGGCCCCCGTAATAATGAACATAGCTGCCATAAAAATATACATAGTGCCCTAGAATAATGATACATAGCTTCCAGTATAATGATACTACTGCCCAGTAGTAATGATACATAATGCCCCCGTTAATGAAAATAGTGCCCCATAGTAAGATACATAGTCCCAAAGTAGTGATACATACTGCCCAGTGTAGTGATACATAGCTGCCCCATAAAGAATTTAAAAATATCTGCCCCCTATAATGATGATATCTGCCCCATTAATGTAGCTCCCCCGTGTAATGTAGTAGCTGCCCCAGTTGATGATACATAGCTGCCCCCCCCCAGTATAATGAAGATATTGCTCCATAGTAAGAACATAGCTGCCCCCAGTATAATGCACAAAACTGCCCCGTAGTAATGACACAAGCTGCCCCATATAATGAACTAGCTGCCCCGTTAAAGAAAAGCTGCCCAGAGTAATGATAATATTTGCCCCCCTGTAATGATGATATTGCTCCAGTAGTAAAAGAAGAAACGCTCCAGTGTAATGATAGCTGCCCCCCGTAGTAATGAAGCTGCCCCAGTAGTAATTATACATAGTGCCCCAGGGGGGAAAGAAAAAGGCCCCCCAGATAATGATCAAGCTGCCCCCTTGTAATGATACATAGCTTCCCCCCGAGAATGATACATAGCTGCCCCAAGAGACAAATTTTATAAATAGCTGCGCCCCCCTAGAATGTTTTAGCTGCCCCAGTAGTAATGTCTACGCCCCGGGGAAAAACTTTGCTGCCCCCATAAAAAATGAACATACTCCCCCCCAGTAAAATGAACATAGCTCCCCCCCAAATAATGATACTAGCTGCCCCCAGTAATGATACATAGCTGCCCCCAGTAGTAAAGATAATGCTGCCCCTTTGTAATTTATACAAGCTGTCCCCGTAGTAATGATACTAGCTGCCCCTATAATGATTCATGCTGCCCCAGTAATAATGTACATAGCTGCCCTATAATAACATACAAGCTGCCCTAGTAAAACATACTAGTGCCCCGTAATAATGAACAACTGCCCCTAATAATGATAAAAGCTGTTTTCCCGTAGAATGAAAAACCCTAGCGCCCCCTATAAAAGTACATAAAAGCCCCAGTAGTAATGATACTAGTGCCCCATAGTTGATACATACTGCCCCAGTAGTAGGAAAACTACGCCCCATAGTAAAAAATTTTATCTGCCCCCAGTAGTAATGATAGATAACTGCCCCCTAGTAATGATAGCTGCCCCCAGTAGTAATGATAGATGCTGCCCCCGTAGGATTAGCTAGCTGCCCCCAGTATGATGAACATAGCTGGCCCCCCCCCAGTAGTAAGGGTGATATTGCTCCAGTAGTAATGACACAAGCGCCCCAGAAATAATGACACAACTGCCCCAGATAATGATACATGCTGCCCCAGTAGTAATGATAGATAGCTCCCATATAATGATAGATAGGCCCCAGTGTAATGATAGATAGCGCCCCATAGAATGATAGTTTTCTGCTCCAGTATAATGTAGTATCTGCTCCAGTAGTAATTTTGCTGCCCCTAGTAATGATACATCTGCCCCCTAGTAATGATACTAGCGCCCCCCGTAGTATTTATAATAGCTGCCCCCATAGTAATGATACATACTGCCCCAGTATAATGAACATAGCCCCCCATAGAATGATCAACGCCCCCCGTAGCAATGAACAAAATGCCCCAGTAGCAAGATACATACTGCCCCAGTAGTAATGATCAAGCGCCCCATAGTAAAGTTTCATAGCTGCCCCAGTATAATGATAAAGCTGCCCCAGTATAAGATACTAAGCCCCCCCCAGTGCAATGATACATAGCTCCCCAGTAGCAAAATACATACTGCCCCAGTGAATGATAATACTGGGGCCCCCGTAGTAAGATACATAGGCCCCCGTATAAGATACATGCTGCCCCATTAAAAATGATCATGCTGCCCCAGTATGATGTAGATAGCGCCCCTAGTTTAATTTTACTACTGCCCCCAGTAATAATGATACATGCTGCCCCAGTAATAATAATAAATAAAAAACACTCACCTTTCCCGATCCCGGGCCGAGCCCTCCTCCCAGCAGCCAATGACAGACCGAGCGGCGCGACGTCACTGTGCATCACACTCCCTGCGGCACTCATCGTTGTAGATACGGAGCTAAGTAAGCGCCGCATCTACAGCGATCGGGAAAGCAGTATGGCGGTAATGAAACCGCCCTGCTTTCGTGTCATGCAGCCCCACGCTGTGTGCACTTTTATCCTGCGGGCCCCGGGTTAAGCGGCCGCGCGGAAAATGCCGGCCCCCCGGACTAAAGTCACAGGGGGGTCGGCATCGGGGGTAGCGGCCCCCCGCGGCCCGGCAGTTGGGGAAAAACCCGATAATTTGGGGTTTTAGATAGAGGGGGAAAGCTGAGCTCTGTGATAAAGGGGTTTTATGAAAGAGGGAGAGAAGCTTAGCTCTGTGATATAAAGGGGTTTTAAAAGTAAGGAGAGAAGCTGAGCTCTGTGATTTTAGGGTTATATATAGAAGAAAAAGGAGTTTGGATATAAGGTTATATGAAAGAGGGAAAAGCTGGCTTTTGTGAATATTGGTTATTATGATGAGGGAGAACGGGCTCTGTGATATATAGGGTTATATGATAAAGAGGAAGCTGAGCCTGTGATATATAGGGTTATATGATGAGGGGAAAAGCTGAGCCCTTGATATATAGGGTTATATATAGGGGAGGGAAAACTGACTTGTGATATATAGGATTATATGATAGAGGAGAGAAGCTGAGCTCTGTGAAGCAGGATTTCTGAGTAAAAAGCAGAGTAAATCCAAAAATAGAAAGTGAAAAATGCTTCTCCCCACCCCATACAGCGTATTTGATTGACAGTTTGCTCTGTAGACACAAAGTTACAGGGAAAGCTGTCACTACATGTGGGCAGGGTAAGCAGGACTGTCACTTGAGATATCAATTTTTTTCTCTGTTTTCTATTCAGAAATCCTGCTCGTAATCATATAACCCTATAGAAACCCAGTTGCTTTGGATAAAACACTGACAAAATACTCAGGTTCAAAGTGGGTTTTAGGTTTTGGTTTTCGACGAGTTTTTTTTTGTCCTATGCTGTGTAGGCCTAGCCCAAGAGGTTTACAGCCCTGTCTAGCAACATTGCAAAACAGTTAAGATGAATTATCTACTCTTCTGGAATATGATAAAATTTTATGCAAAAAAACTTTGTTCCGATTAACAGGTGTCATATAAAACGGACATGGGAAAAAAGGAAATGGGAACACGAATAATTGAAAAGCAAGGTTATTGGAAATCCAATAATCCGGCACCTCACTGGTCACAGGTTTTTCGGATTTTTCCTCTGCAATTTGCATTACATGTTCTCAAATGCTATTTGGCAAATGAGAATCAAAGAAAACAAACATCAAGATTGCCAGCAGTTTGCTAATATAGGAAAGAGTGAGTGACCTCAACTGGTTACACCCCTTATCATAAGACACAGACATGTAGACATTTTACTTCTGCATTTTACTTCCTTACAGTTAAAAAAAAGCGTGTCCCTTCTTTGCAATATTTCCTTCCCAAAATCTCTCAAAAAGGAAACTACCAAGTCTGGGTAACATTTTTGGCCAGTTTATGTTTTTATTATTATCTACCGTAACAATTTTGTAAATAGTTTGCTTATCTTATACTAATTTTGAGTTCTTCTTTATTTAAAATTCAAAGCTAAATTCAGAATTCTGGGGTGTTTTTGGTATTAGAGAGCAAAGCATTGTGGGACAGATGACTGCTACACAGCAAGAACTATGAACATAGTTGGCAACTTTTGAAAATGAAAAAGCAGGGGAAATTTAGTGGGCGGGGCGTGCGCGCCGGGCAAAAAATTTTCATGGACACCCCTTTTTTGGTATGCCACGCCCTTCAAAAAACCACCCCCCATCCACCAACGCATAACGCTTTGAAGAAAACCAGGGAGATGCCCCCTTTTAGCCAGGTAGTAGCCCCCCCAAAAACCAGGTAGTGCCCCTTACAGGCCTAGAGCCCCCTCTGTAGCCAGGTAGACCCAAATTTTTAGCCAGGTAAAACCCCCCTTTTTACCAGGGAGTCCCCCCCCTTGTTAGGCCAGGTAGGGGCCCCCATTGTTAGCCCAGGGAGGTGCCCCCATTTTGTTAGCCAGGTAGGTGCCCCCATTGTTACCCGGTAGGTGCCCCCTTGGTTGCCAGGTAGGTGCCCCCATCTGTTTCCAGGGAGTGCCCCATTTGTTTGCCCGGTTGTGCCCCTCTGTTTGCCAGGGAGTGCCCCCCAAAAAACTGTTTGCCAGGATGCCCCACCTGTTATCCAGGGAGTGCCCCCATTGTTAGCCAGGGTGGGCCCCCTCTGTTGCCGGAGTGCCCCCTTTGTTTCCAGGGAGTGTCCCCTCTGTTGCCAGGAGTGCCCCTCTGTTGCCAGGTAGTGCCCCAAACTGTTAGCCAGGTATCCCCCCCTTGTTACCGTGGGCCCCTTTGTTGCCAGGGAGTGTCCCCCTTTTTGCCCCGGGGAATGTCCCCTCTTTTGCCAGGTATGCCCCCTCGTTTTGCCCGGTTAGTGCCCCCTTGTTTGCCCGGTTAGTGGTCCCCTCTGTTTTCCCCGGGAGTGCCCCCCTCTGTTTCCAGGTATGCCCCCTCTGTTGCCAGGGAGTCCCCTCGTTTCCAGGTAGTCCCCCCTCTGTTGCCAGGGATTTCCCCTCTCTGTTAGCCCGGGAGAGCCCCAAAGCAATAAAAATCAAATAATAAAATCCCTTACCCTCACCAGGGTCCCGCAGCGCGCCACTCCTGCCCGATCTCTTCGCGGGCAGGGGGAAGTGGAGCAGCCGCGCGTCACTCCCCTGAAGCCGCGCGTCACTTCCCCTGCGCCGGACCTGTATGACGGCGCGCACAGACCCCGGGGACATACGGAAGGAGGAGGGGGGACGATCCCCCCTGCCTCCCCCCGCAGGGTGAGACCGGGGGGGTGAGCGGCCGCTGCGGCCGTTCAACCCCCCTGTAGGAGGGTCCCCGCGGGCGAAAAGAGTGCGCCCCCAGGCTACTCTTGGCCCCGGGAATTTTAAAGGCCCCCCCGCCGCCTCTGGGGGCGGGGAAAAAATGCCAACCCCCCGGGGAGGGGGGGAGGGGACCCCAAATAGGGGGACCCCCCCGCCAAAAAACGGGAGAGTTGGCATGTATGGCTATGAATTTTACAGAAAAACTTTTTGGTATTTGAGGAGAAAAAAAATTTATTTTTCTCTGCTTTAAAGGGGTAAATGAAGCAGAAAAAAATTATGAAAAGGGGAGTATTTAAAGGGGTTGTCTAACAAGATTGCTTTTTATTTTCAAGATCTGCAAAAACAAGTCATTTTTGCAATATTGTTGTTAACGTTTTTTACCTATTTTGAATTTCCCCTCTTGTATGGGTGCTCATCCTGTGGTGCATAGCTACAGACCCCGGCTTCTACTGCGCCTAGAGAACCGTAAACACCCCCTGAAATTTAAAAATGAAAACCAAGAAAAACAGGACTTTTGGTAAAAATGAAACAATTTTAGTGAACAACCCCTTTTTAAAAGAAAACTATGTGCAAAACTTCTTAAAATTTTAGCTGTTTTCTTGGGAAAATTTCCTTTTACTTAGTGGGGGAAATCCTTTTGATTTCCCTTCTGTTTTGGCCCCAAACCTGAAATTTAATTGAAATTTCGTGAGGGCACTTCCTTTGCATTCCCCAAAAAAATGGAGAAAATGAATTAATAAAATTGCCCCCCCTTTGCTCTCTGAAAAAATCAATATTTAAGCAGATTTGTCATTAAGGGCTGATGGCCAACATAAAAAATAGTTTGAATAAATTTAAGTTTCTGAAACATTCTGTACCCCACACATATTTTTTTTATAGTTGTGCATACTATTTGTCTCTCAGGACAACTCACCTCCCAAACCCAACCACATGTCCGGGCCACCGGGGAAAAATTGCCCAGCACCCTCAAAACCACCCTAAAAATGTTGTCTGTTTCCCACAAAGAAAGGGGGAATTACTGCCACCTGTAATATGTTGGAAGAACATAAGTTCAGGCAGCCCATTTTCCATCACTGTACAGATATCAGAAGAAAATTTGCAGTCTGTTACCTTGGTTTGGAGCAGAAATAAGTGCAGCTCCATTGTCAGATGTGAAGAACACAAACGTATCTTTCATAATTCCCATCTTCTTAAGAAGCTCTAAAGATCCCCCTAGCTAAAGGTCAATTTCAGGGAAATTGCGCCCTCCAAACCTAGGGGTAGATAATTTTTCCCACCCTAAAATCAGCTATAAAGTATACAAGCAAGTTTTAATTTTTAAAATAATTTGGTGAAAGGTTTTAAGTGGGTTTTTTAAAAAGGGGAAACATTAAACCCTTTCTGTGAGTGTCCTTTTAAAGTATTGTTTAGCTCTCCCAAGTCTAATTGCGCTTTAAAGTCATCCACCCCAATATGTCTCTAAACTCCCTTACAGATCAGGGGGGGTCCCAAAAAAGTTTTCAGCAATTTTGAAAATTAAAAAATTTGCCCTTCCCCGCATACACAGCTATACAAATACTACAGCTTGGGCACGCTTACAATGTCAAAAAAAAATCAGACACAATTCAATATAATGCCAATTTAAACCCCGAAATAGGGCCCCAAAAACCATCAAAACAACGAAGGGACTGATATCCACTTTATTTTAAACTTTTTTTTTGGGCAAACTTTTTTTTAAACCCCCAATAATTTCGTAGTGGGTTGGAAAAGGAGATATTGGCCTTAAGGGGCCTAATTTTTGGGGAGGAGATACGGGAGACCCATACCTTTAAATTTCATGAGTGAAAAAGAAAACGAATCTCTAAATTATTTTTAAAATACATCGATTTTTTACAGAACTCCTCTATTTCTACATAAAATTGGAATTGGGACCCTTCTCCTCTTTTAAAATTAGGTGTCTTTCCCCCCCCCGGCCTCTCGGGAGCAAAGGGTTCTGGCATTCCCCTTTAAATTTAAGAGCGATTTTTGGGATTTTTATTGCCCCAATTGATCCAGCGTATTTTTTTCTTTACCAGGGGAGAGGGAATCCCTTTGGGTTTTGTTTTTTGGGAAATATGGGGGGACTTAAAGGGTTTTTCAGGGGCGGGGGAAAAATCGCAATAAACTAGACTTTTTTTTATGGAAAGGGAAATTAATACGCCCCAAAGGGGCCCTGGATGCAAAAACCTCCTTCAGAAACAGGATTTTTTTAATAAATTGAACTGGTTTGATTGCCTGGAGAAAAAGGGGTGTATTAAAAAAGGACCCCAAACTTAAGTATAAAAAATTTAAGGCAAAGGGGCTGGAAACTTCGGGTTTTGGGCTGCACCGAACTTTTTTTTTTTTGGGCCCAAAGGGTTTTGGGGGATTTTTGGGTGTGGGGTTTCCCGGGGACTGTTGGGTCTAGGGGCAGTTGTGGGGTTTTGGGGGCCCCGTCCGACAGCCGGGGTAAAATTTTTATTGTGAAAAAAAACTGACTGTTTAATAATATTCCCATTGCTATGTGATTGAAATTGGATTTTACCCTAAATCGGGAGTTTAAAAATTTTGGGGAGGGGGGCTGGGTTGGGTTTTTTTTGGGGATAAAATTTAAAAATTTGGTTTTTAAACAATACATAAAATTTGTACACTTTTTTGTACTACTTTATATCTGACCAATAAAAAGTTTATGGTTAAAAAAAAAAAAAGTCATCCACACTCAACCTCTATGTTCCCTTTGAGAGCCAATCGCAATAATTAACAAACAGGTTACAAAACCCTTTCAGGGCCTTGGGCCGAAATTTTCCCGGAAGGAGCTTGGGAAACATACAAAAGGAGCTGAGTTTTCATCAATGGGCCCAAATACATAAAGAAAGGCTGCTTGGAAATCCCATGCTGACTTATAAATTCCATGGCTTCCTGATGGCAGGATAAAAACAGCAATGAATCAGGAGAAGACTCAGACTGTACTGTTTTAGACTATACGGCACAAAAGGGAAAAAACCCCGGGCTTTATTTCAAAAAAATATGCTGCAAATTTTTTTTTTTAAAGACATATACAGGGAAACACTGACAACCCCAAACCGTGACGCTTTTTTGGGGCAAAAAAACTAGCAAATTTATACTTTCTGTTTTTTGACTAGGTTTTGATTCTGGGTTTTTAAACCAAATTTCCTGCTCTGTACTTCCCCTGCTTTTCGTCAAAACAAACAATAATCTTCACCATTGTTTTTTGACTTTCTGCCCCCAGCCTTACTACATTGAACCCCGATCTTTTCCCCATTCCCACAAAAAAGTCACAAATTTTTTATAAATAAAAAGGGCACCTTTAAAACCAAAATTTTTTAAACCATGGGAATCAATGACAAAAATGACAACCCGTAAAACAAGGGATAAAAATATCAATATTGCAGGTTTACTAAGCCTAATGTTTATAAAAAAATAAAAAATATCTATGAATAATTACCATTAATTTTCTTTTATTCCTGTTCAGTTTTTCTTTCCATACAATCAAAGTTTCCTTTAATTTAAACAAGGTTTTTTGATTTGTAAAACCCGTAAATACATCTTTAGTTTAAATTTTACTCCCCCGTCTTTGGATTAAATTTTGTTTGTCTTCCAAAAATATCTAGAGGGAGATGGAAGAAATGGTAATTAGTATGACCAATGAGGGAAAAAAAAATTGTAAAATAGTTAAAATTCCTAACAAAACATATTTTTCTCCAAATCTTAAACATCTTCCCTAACCCAGTTTAAAATTTTTAAGTGCATTGAAATCCTGCCAATCTTTTAGGGTAGAGTTTTAGGATAGAGTTACCCTATAATCCAAACAGTATGTGTTCATTAGCCCTTCCCCGCCACACAAATTTTTTGTTTGATCTCATTCGTGTTTTTAAGGGTAAAGGTTTACACGGGGTTATTTTGGGGCGCATTTCGCCATGTAAAAATTGGGGGCGTACTGCGCTTAATACGCGGGGGGAAAAGCGCCCCATAATTAAGGTAAAAACCATAGCTTTTCCCTAAGAACTATGGATTACACCTTCCTCCCCCCCCGCTCGAAAAATACTATCGTCTTGTTAAAGAGCGGGAGATTTAAACGACTTCAATTACTTCGGCGAACACAAGGGGCCCCCGAGTAAGGAATGTCTATGGGGGTCGCAAATCCCCTGGCCCCCCCCGTGCTGCGGGGGTACCTCTGTTAAAAACACAAAAATTTCCCCAAAAAACCCGGCGTAATTGCGGCCCTTAAATGTACGGGGGCCGCAACTACGCCCCCTGGAAAAATACCCCCCATCCCGCCTTTCCAAAAGCCATACATTTTTTTATTTTTTCCCTTTTTACATAGAAAACAGAAGGGGTTTTTATTCGGGGTTAGGGAAAAAGGGGGTTTCTTTTTAAATGTTACTAAATTTAAATGGAAAATCCCCAAAATGCCTGCCTAAATGTTGGGTAATGTGAAAAAAGCAAATGTGCCATTTTTTTTTTTTTTTTTTTGGGGGGGGGGGGGGGGGGGGGGGGGGGGGGGGGTTTAAATTTTATGGGAAATGGGCCCATGCAGGAAAAAATGACATGTTGTCTTTATTCTGCAGGTTGGCATGATTTGGGCAGAACCAAATTTATTATTTGGGTTTTTAAATTTTAAAGAATTAAAATCACCACCCTTTTGCAACCAAAATTTTTCAATTTGGGCCCTAAGTGAAGGGTCAATTTTTTTTCAAGCTAACACAGTTTTTATAAAGGGTTTCCAAATTTTTTAATACATTTGAAATTGATCAAAATTTTATGTTGAACATCAGACTTTTTTCAAACATGGGAAAAAACCCAAATTTTGTTTAAAACCCTTTTTTTTTTTAAAAAATTTTTTTTTTTTTTAAAATTGAAAAAAGGGGGTATTTGTTTTTTAACTTAATTTTTTCACTTTTTTTTTTAAACTTTTTTTTACTAGTGCATCTCGTCCCCTTAGAGTACTTGACCACCTGGGGGAACAATAGCTTGTATACATTGTAGTGCAATAACATTATTTTTCAGAACGGATTACAGTTATGGCTCTTCTATTATAACATGCCTAAGTTAAGGTGTAATAGTAGTAAGGGTTGTTGAATTAAAACCCCGGCGTTGGGGCCTTGCTTTTGGCACACCGCTTTTCACCTGGGCTTTTTGAAGTACGTGCTGGCTCGAACCCCATTCACTTTAACTTTCCTGGCAGGTAATCATAGCTCTCAATGAGAGCTATGGATAACCATATTTGCATGCCATACTTTGGGCGTATTTCAGCGCGATTACGCCAGAAGTACGGCTCACAATTATGCCGTGTGAATATACCCCAAGCTGACAGCTATGAAGGCCTTATTATGCCCCCATCTGCTAGTACAACTGGTTCAACAGGCTGGTAGAACAGGCCATCCGTAACAGCTCGTTGCGGGTGGCCTGCTGAGATCTAGAACAGTGTGCACCATTTTTTTAATCCCTTTGATGTCGTGGTAAAAAAGCCAGGATTGATGCCAACTTTGATCCCAGCCGCTAGCGGCAGGTCCCATATGTAACTAACAGCCGTTACCTGCCACATATAGAGGGGGCTCAGCGAGCATGTCCGCTCCATAATCCCTTACCGATGCTATGCCATAAATAAATGGAAAATGACAGTAAGGGGTTAAATTGGTTGCTTTGAACAATGCCTTATTATTATAAGGGTATCCCTGATATACAATAGGTTGATCAAAGAATATCTTACTGCTAGGAACCCCAGTGATCAGCTGTAATCTGTGGAATAGTTTGGCAGCAAATGTTTAATTTTTTTGCAGCACCACTGCAGGGGGTATAAATTATTATAATGAGTTGTCTGTAAAATGCATAGATATGCCACGTCTTCGAGAGGGAGAGATTTTCTCCACTTTCTGCTTTGGCTAATGTAGATGAGGGACCCCTTTCATGAACACCTTCTTTTCAAATATCCTATTTTTTAACTGGACAACGCTATTACAGAGGCTCACTTACTACATAGAGTTTTTTTCCCACCATAGACATGTATCACTTCTGTGTGACAAAGATAGTTGTGTGCTATACTTGGCTATCTTTGTCGGTCCCATAGATTTTGAATGGAGCAGCATGTTTGACCACGCTTCAGTGAGGGACTCAAGGCCCCCAATTACACTATCAGTGTGGGTCTCAAGTTGGGACCCTAAGCTATCAGAAACTTCTAACCTACCCACCAGATAGGTGATAAATGTCTATGAAGGGTAGACCCCTTTAAAACAGTTAAAGAATGAAAGAGTAGTAGATACATTACCTTCCAATCATCTCCAGGTCCTTGTAAAATGGTATATTTGGCCGTTCTACATTATCATAAGGTCCAAAATGACAATTTGGATAACCAAACCATTAATCAAAGCCATGGCTCAGGGGATGAAATTTTTTTCGGTGTCCCAAATGCCTGCCCATTTATATGTTTGGATAAAAAAAAAAAAAAAAAAAAAGAGCAAAATAAATGTGCTATTAAACAAATGGATGTTTCCACCATCCACTGTGATGGTATATCAATAGGATATGCCATCAAAATGTAATAGGTGTGGATCCCATCTCTAGGACCTGCTCCTATTTTGGAAATGGTTCCCTGAAAGTACAACCATAAAATACCTTAATAGGTTGTCAGCATTATACATCCCCTGTCCAATTCTCCGCTTGTTCAGACATTGTTAGATGACAAAAGTTCACGTTTTTTACTAGACCACTTACTTAGCCACAGCCAAAGGCCACATCAAGTCCAGCCATCTATTCTTGTTTAGAGGATCTCCTGTGTTTACTCAAATTAAATGGATGTTCTCACTATGCTGTTTCACACAGCGTGCTCTTCACAGGCTCCCACCTCCTGGCTAGGCTGGTTACAGCAGTGGCTGGCATATCAGCTCTGCTATTTTAGCTGAGCCTGTCATAGGATCATTGGTGATGAAGGGGTCTAAACAACAGGGCAGAAGGATACAGAGATCTAAAGGGTTAACGTTTGTCAATAAGAAACAAAAACAAGCTCCTGTGCTGCTGATAGGAAGGAGGAGGAAGCAACCTCACTACCCCAAGTCAAGGACAGTTAAGCACGAATGTGTTACTAGATTTAATGGGGGGGGGGGGGGGGGGGGGGGGGGGGGGGGGGGGGGGGGGGGGGGGGGGGGGGGGGGGGGGGGGGTGGTGGGTTTTTTTGGGAATTTTTAACATATGCAGAAAATAAGAACTGCTCTAGCTCTGAAGGGATGTAAAATCAGAACAGCAATGTATTTGTTAATCGTTTGTATTTAGCTTTGCCTACATGTTTAAAGCTAGACAATGAAATGTAAATACCTCTTTAATGTATTGGATCCACTCAAATCAAGTGGTTAATTAAACTATTTTTTCATCTTATAAGATAGTGGCATATTAATACTTTATGGCTAGGCATTTGACCATTGTGACCTCCACTGATCCTGAGAATACAGTGGCTGCCTTACTACATTCCCATTTTCCATTGTCTATATGGGGAAGTGCAGTGCAGTCCCATGACTTGAATGTGGCTATGCTGCAGCTCCCTGCATAGCGGCTGGATGGGATGCAGTGCCAGGCAAGCACTTCAGTCCCTTAATTCTTAGGCCCGTTTCACACGGCTTATTGCCGGATTTCGCCCCGCAATTACGCCGGCAGCCGTGCAGCGGGGCGGAGTGGGGGGGCCGGCAGCTCGCCGGCCCCATAGACTATCATTATCTACGGCGTGTACGCGCCGTAAATAATGAACATGTCACTTTCTCCCCGCTCGGTGGATTCGCCGAGCGGGGAGAAGAGAGGGGATCCATAGTTCTCTATGAGAACTGTGGATTACCGTGATGACTGAGACGGATTGGAGCCGTACTGCGGCGCAAATACGCCGCGCAGTACGGCTCCAATCCGCGCCCAAATAAGCCATGTGAACGAGGCCTTAGGGTATGTTCACACGGCATAATTGTGGGGCGTAATTACGCCCAGCATTTACGCCGGGACTACGGGAGCTCGCGCCAACTCCTGCGGGGCGTGGGGGCCGGCAGTCCGTCGGCCCCATAGACGTTCATTACTAACGCCGCGTATTCGCCGCTAGTAATTGACTATTTATCTCCCCCACGGCGTATTGTCCAAACGGGGAGAGGAGGCATAATCCATAGTTCTCTATGAGAACTGTGTATTACCGTAATGACTGGGACGTATCTCGGCCCATATTGAGCGCAGTACGGTGCGAAATACAGGCCGAATACGTACCAATTTCAACCGTGTGAACAAAGCCTTATGAGCCGTAGAGGATGGACCCTAGATGGTCATAGTACGATGGCTTTCCTTGTGATCCTGTAACCTATGTAAAACATATTGGAATTTTACCATTTGCCGATTATTTTATTGACGTATCCAGCCTTCTTTAGCAGCTCTGGTAGTAGCACCTCAGAATCGGGAATCACACCTAGTATTTCTTGCGGTGTGTAAGCTGTGAACAGTAGGACTAGTTAGCATTCACTAATTCCCATCTTCTCAGTGGCATTAAACCAGCAGATAGATAGTACCAGTTCCAAAACTTATGTTAATTACGTCTCGCAATAGCTTTTATGAATCTGGCTAGAGACTAGTATGATTGAATGAAGAATCTGTATATAATAAGTATACAGTACATTGTATACAAATAAACAGACATAACACAGTAGTCTACAATGAGCAATCAAAGTTGTCCTTACCATTCCTGGCATGGTCATTTGTGGTATAAAAACCATTCCTTATCGGAAGACGTCCAGTTAGTAGAGATGCTCTGGCTATAAAATAAAAGGGAATAATAAGGCTATGTCCACACTGCATAAGAAAACGATCGTATCTCCGGCGCGTTTTATTTTTTAAAAGCACCGCAGATACGATCGTTAGTGTGGCCCCATAGACGGCAATAGAGAAGACGAGTTGCTGTCTAAGCTCATCTTTTCTCTGCCCGTCTTTCGGCAGCGGCGTATTATACAACATGTTGTATAATACGCCGGCGCTTCTCGTTTTCTTGCAGTCTTCCCGTACAGGAAAACGAGAAGCGACCGCGGTTTTAGTACAACGCGTGACAAAAACTGCGGCCCTGCATCGGAGAAAAAACGGCCGTTTTGGGGTTTTGTTGTGCAGTTAAAATACCTAAGATTTTAAATAATTGTTCATGTAAAAAATTTTGGGTTAATTATGGATTGCATATACTAAGTAGAAATATCTATACAAACAAAGTAATCCTGCAGAACATGTTGAGTAAAGTATTACATGTGATTGTATTAACAGACCTTGCTCACGGGTACTGCTGTTATCTACACTATGAGGAAATTCACACTAAGTTAAGAAACTGATAGCAACATCACAATTACATTCAATATGTGTAGCAATTGATATACATTTATAATAATGCCCAGATAAGACTGGGTTCACACAACGTAATGTTGGAGCAATTCATCCAGGTACAAAGAAAAAGGAACACTGATTGATACCATGACATAGCCAAGGCCAACTCATCAATAGAACTAATGTAGTCGTTATTTGCAATACATTTGTTCTATTTTTCAAACGTACACACTTTCTATGCGAAACACAAGAGAGTGGACTGCCATGTTTGTGTCCCACGTAAAAAGCATATACTGCCTGTAAATAGAGTAATCAAAATAGAACCATATTTGTACTACTGACGTCTATGGGCTGGGCGTGGCTGTGTCATGGTATCCGTCAATGTTCCTTTTTTCCAAAATACCCCGATGGGTATCCTGATGTAGCAAAAAGCCCGTAAACCCAGCCTAAGTAAGTTCACTATTACAATTACATTTCAGAGGTACAGTAACTGACATACAACTGTTATAATACCCATATGAGTTCACATCACAAAAGCATATACAGTAACTGATATGCAGTATCTCAGAAAAGTCAGTACATGCCTCATATTTTATAATATCTTTTCATGGGACAAAACTGAAGATATGACATTGATACAAAAGTAAAAGTAGTCATGTACAGCTTTTATAACATGAAATTTGGGGAACAAAACCCCCCAATGTCAAACCAAAATGACAACAAAAGTAAGTTCATCCCTAAGTGAAAATGGACAAATTGTGCCCAATTTGGAATTTTCCCTTTCAAGTGTCATATGACTCATTAGGGTTACAAGGTCTCAGGTATGTCAAATTTGGTGTTATTGCACTCACACTTTCTCTGTTGGAAGTTCAACATAGCACCTCATGATGAAGGACTGTCAGAGTAGCTGAAAAAAAAGAATTGTTGCTTTATATAAAGATGGCCTAGGCTATAAGAAGATTCCCGACACGCTGAAATGATTTTTCAGCTAAGTTGCCAAGACCCTACAGGGTTTAAACAAGACAGGGGTTCCACTCAAAAAAAAGGCCTTTCCATGGTCGACCCCAAAAAATTTTAGCACACATGCCATATGATATCCAGGATTGTCTTTCTCAAAAAACACTGGTTTGCATGGCTGTTGTCCCAGAAAGAAGCGTCTTCTAAGGATGTTGCACAGGGAACCCGCAAAAATTTTTGAAAGCAGCAGATACCTTCACGGATCGTAAAAATGGGTAACCCCCATGGTATAAATCCGCAATAACTCACCAAATGTCTTAAAGCAAAAAAGGTTTTTTTCCACCATAGACTTTTTTGCATACATCCAAACTCTCCCCCGTTTTTTTTGGGGGGGGGTCCCCCCTATTTGGGGTCCCTCCCGCCCTCCCGGGGGAGTTGGTTCCCCCCGCCGCCTGCAGGCGGGGGGGCCTTTTAAAAATTTCCCCGGGGGCCCAAAATAGCGCTGGGGGCGCTATCTTGCGCCCCGGGACCGCTCCTACAGGCGGCTGAAACGGCCGCTGTTCCCCTTCACCCCGCCGCGGTCTCACTGTCGGGGAGAGGCGGGGGATCGTTTCCCCCCCTCCCCTCCCCTGTATGTACGGCGCCGGGGTGTGCGCCCTACATACGTTCACCGAGGGGGAAGTGACGCGGGCTGCAGGGAGTCGCCGGGCTGCTCCACTTTTCCCCCTGGCCGCGATAGATCGGGGAGGGGCGGCCCCGCTAAAAAGGAGCCTGGTGAGGGATTTTGGGTTTTTTTATTTTATTTTTATTTGCTTTGGGGGGGTCTCCTGGCTAACAAAGGGCAACACCCGGCAACAAAGGGGGCCACCGGAACAATGGGGGCACCCTGGCAAAAAAGGGGGGACACCTGGTAACAAGGGGGCCTACCTGGCTAAAAAGAGGGGGGGACTACCTGCAACAGAGGGGGCATACCTGGGAACAAGGGGCCCCCCTGGAACAATGGGGGCAAATATGGGAACAAAGGGGGGGCTACCTGGCAACAAAGGGGGTACTACCTGGGTAACAGATGGGGGGACTACCCGGCAACAAGGGGGGGGACAAACCCGGCAACAAGGGGGGAAATACCTTGGGGCAACAATTGGGGCACAAAACCTGGGAACAAAAAGGGGGCCCCTACCTGGCCCAAAAAAGGGGGGAAATACCTGGGTAAAAAAGGGGGGCACCCACCTGGCTAACGATGGGGCCCCTAAACCCGGCTAAAAGATGGGGGGCCAAATACCTGGGGTAACAGGGTGGGGGGACTACCCGGCAAACAATGGGGGCACTACCTTTGGGAACAGATGGGGGGGACAAACCTGGCTAAAAGATGGGGCATCCTGGGAAAAAAGAAAGGGGGCCACTACCTGGCTAACAATTGGGGGACTACCTGGGTAACAGATGGGGGCACTACCTGGCAAAAAGAGGGGCACTACCTTTCAACCAGAGGGGGCACTCCCGGAACAAAAGGGGCTCCCACCTTGGGTAACAGATTGGGGCACTAAACCTTGGGTAACAGATGGGGCACCTTACCTAGGAAACAGGGGGCACTAAATTTTGCTAAAAAGATGGGGGGACTACCCCGGCTAACCCGGGTGGTTGGGGGACTAACCCGGCAAACAATGGGGGCACCAAAAATTTGGCCCCAATGGGGCACTTTTCCTGGGGAACCAAAGGGGGCACTACCTGGCAACCAATGGGGGCACACCTGGCTAACAGATGGGGACTACCTTTGGGGAAAAAAAGGGGGGGACTACTTTGGGGAACAAAAGGGGGCACCTACCGGCCCAAACAAAGGGGGGCATCTACCTGGCTACAAAATTTTTGGGTCTACCCGCTACAAGGGGGCATCTACTTGGCTTTCAAGGGGGGATCTACCACCCCGTAAAAGGGGGCCCACCCTGGTTAGGGGGACGCCTTTCCCCGGCCCAAAAAAGGGGGGGGGTTTCCTGGGATTTTCCCCAAAAAAGAAAAGGGATGTTTTGGTTAATTGGGTTTGTGGCCCCCTTTTGTTGAAGGGGCCCCCTTTTTCCCCCTTACCAAAAGGGGCCCCCCGGTCCAAACAAATTTTTCCCCAAAACCGCCCACGCCCGCCCCAAACCCCCCAGGAAAATCTTTCCCCTTTTTTTTCCCCCCCCTTCAAAAATTGGTCGAACTAGCTTTTTATGGCCCCTTAATCCCCCCGGGGGGGGGAAGGGGGGGGTTACCTTTCAAACTTCCCCCCCCAAGGAACCCCCTGGTCCCCCCCCCCCCCCGAAAAAAAAAACAAAATTTGCCCCAACCCCAAAACGGTCCTGCCCCCCTAAAAACCCCCCCCCCAAAATTTAAAAAAAAAAACCCCCCCTTGGCCCCTAAACCCTTGTTAACTACCCCCCCAAAGCCCCCCCCCCGGAAAACCAAAAAGGACCTAAAAAACCAAACATATTTCTCCCCCCACACCCCTTCCAAGGAAACCCCAAAATTAAAACCCCCCCTTTGAACAAAACCCCCTTATTGGTTTTTTTTATCCCTAAAACCCTTAAAAATCCCCCCCCCCTTTCATTAAAAGCCCCCAAAGCTTAATAAAAACAAACACCCCCCTTCTGAACCATAAAACCGATCCTTTGGGGTCCCCCTTTTAAATTCTCCCAAACCACCCCACACAATACCAAACCCCCCCATTCCCTTGTTTGGAAAAAAAAAAAAATTTCCCCCAATTTTAAAAATTATTTTGGTAAAAAGGTTAAAATCCCCCCCTGAACCCCCCCCCAAAAATTTATAAATTAAAATGGGTTAAACCCCCCAAAATTCTTAAAAAGGTTGGGGTTTTAACCCCCTTTCCCGGTTTGTTTTAAGAAAATTGAGGCCCCCCCCCCGCCCCAAAAAGGGGGAAAAATTTAAAAAGGTTTTTTGGTTTGCCCCCCCCCCCGCTACCCAAAACCCCCCCCCTCGCCCCCCGTCCCCCGGAAATCCCCCCGGTAAAACTTTAATTTAAGGGGCCCACATTTGTAACCCCCTGGCCCAGTAGGCCCCCCCCCAAAAAAAAGGTTTAATGGCCCAAATTTTTCTCCCCTTTAAAAGGCCCCCGATAATTTTTTATAAACCGGAAAAAAAGAAAGTTTTCCCCCCCCCATCCAAAATTTTAGCTTGCAACTTGCAGTCGGATGGGCCCCCGCCCCGCAAAGGTAAAGGCCGCCCCCCCAAAAAAGCAAACCCAAAAATTTAAGGGAGTTAAAAGGAATGAAAAAATGTAAAACGCCCCCTGACCCCAGCCCCCCCCCGCTCACAATCCCATCCGGGCCCCCAAAACCCCGAGTATAATTGGTTGGTTTTAGTGCCCTGTTTGTTTAAGGGGGGAGTACCCTTTCATAAAAACCCCCAAAAAACCCCACGACTACAGGGGAAACAAAAGAACTCCCCCCCCCCGAAGGGAGACCCCCCCTGCTTAAGCCTTTACGAATTTAAATTTTCACCCCCCTTTTTTAAAAAGTTTAAAATCCCCTTTGAAAACCCCCCCAAAAACAGGATTGGGGGGTTTAAAACAAAGGGTTTGCAGCTGCAGTTTAAGGGGGTCTGATATGTTGCCCCCAAATGGGTTTGTTAACCCCCCCCAAATTAGACCCCCCTTCCTATAAAAACGCCCTCCCCCACTTTTCCAAAAGGGGGGGAAATTAAAAACCCCCCTTTACAGCAAAACTTCCCAAAACCCCCCGCCCCGTTTTAAAAAACCAAAAATGGGAGTTAAAAAACCAAAAGGGGCAAAACCCCCCCGAAAAAAGAAAGTTTTTTAAAAGGGAAAAGCCCCCCAAACTTTAAAAACTTTTCCTCTCTACTGAAAGGGGGAACGGCCCCAACCCAGCAAGGCCCCAGCGCAAGGGGAAACGGGATTTTAATTTTACCCCTGGTGGCATAGGGGCACCATTTTTTGACCTCTTTTTAAAAATCCCCCTCCCCATAAATCATTTTGATCTCATAATTTACAAAATTTTTTTGCAATTTGAAAATTTGACAAACACAACTATTTTAGGGAAAATGTGTATTTTAATTGGGGGGTTTGAATTAAAAGGGCCCCGCGAATTTCCCCCCAAACTAACAATGGCCCCCGGGTCCCCCCTAAAATATTAAAAAAATAAACAAATAATTTTTTTAAACGAGTTTTTTACATTAAAAAACCAAAAACCCCCAAAAAGGTCTGGGCCAAAAAATTTTTTTTGGGAAGGGGTTTTTTGTTTAACCCTTAAATTTTTTGGGGGCAAAACACGCAAGCTGGGCCCTTTATGGGCCCTTCCCGTATGAAAAACTTTAAGGGGGTAAAAAAAATTTTTTTTGTTGCCAATAGCAACCAAACAGAGCTTTCCCCTTTTTACTTCATATATTTAAAAAATGAAATTTCGCTGTAATTTTGGGTTTCAAGGAGCAACATTTAAAAATCTTTTCACCCAACATTTTTCCCTACATGTCTCCCTTAAATTCCTTTTGGGGCTGCTTTTAGGAAACAAAAAGTACCTTGTTTATAATATACACAACACCCCACCCCGGGTTTTTGGGCTGAAAAGTATGTATTGGATAAAAATATATATAAATAAAAATATATATATAAAAAATATAAAAATTATATATATATTTTAAAAATATAAAAATTTTATATATATTTATTTTATATATACACACACAACCCCCTCAAAAACCCCAGACACACACCCACCGTACATACCCCCCGTAGTCAAAAACCATGGGGGGGGGATGGTTGGGGGGTTTGTTTTTTTTAAAATATCAAAAAAAATTTTTTTAGGGGTTTTTTATAAACAAACAAAACCCAAAAAAAACAAAAAAAAATAGCCCCGAAAAAAGCTAATAAAAAAAAAAATATCTGGGCGGTTTAAAACAATAATTGCATGCAGATAAAACTAAATGCTTATACCGATTACAAAACAAAACCCTAATGGTAAACCTAGAAAAAAAAAACCCTAAAAACTGCCCCAAACATAGAGAATAGGTATAAAAAACCCAAGATAACGAAAATTATGATTTTTTTTGATTTAGGCCCAAAATGCAAATGAACCTTGTAAATTTTCGGAAGGGTAAACCCAAACACAGCCCTGAAGGTGAGGGGTGGCTTTTGTTAAAACACCGGGGAGGAAACCCCCCTCTGTCTATTCGGGAACCTTTCCAGAACCCCCGCCAAACCACTTTTTCCCGTAAACCCAAAAGTTTTCAAGGAAAGGCCGCCCCCTTACAGAGATAATCTCCGTATCAGAGAGGAAAGGGGGCTATTTAAAAGCTTGCCAGGCGTTAAAAAAAAAAACCCCTTTTTTGGGTTTTTTTTTTATCAAGGAAAATGTAAACCCTTTTCCCAAAAACATGTGCTTCTATCACTGCCGAATTTTCTGTGTTTTTGGGACCCGGGGTCGGGAATCCAACCAACAAATGCTCAAATAGCACCGGGTTTTGGAAAAATGGGAAACAAAAGGGCAACAATAAAAAAGGTTATTTTAAATTTCACTGGGAAAACCCTTAAATTTTGTACCAAATTTTTGAAAAAAGATAATTTGGGGAAACTAAGGATAAACCCCGGGGAAACTAGGTTTTTAGTTTTTGCACAAAGTAAGGTTTTTGACCAAAAACCCCCCCTCACCCAAACCGGGGGACAACCATAAGCCATGGGACTAGATCTGGGCAAAGGAGTTTAAGGGATTTTGGGGAGGGAGTTTAAACGAAACAGGGAAAGAGGGGTGTGGGGAGATAAAAAAAACCCCAAAAACCGCTCTTGAGCAAACGGAAATATTGTCTTTTCCAAGATTCGTCCAAAAACCCATCTTTCTGGGCCCCTTTAAACCAGCCCTCCAACACCGCTTCTTTTCTTAAAATCAATTTTCCCGGGAAAGTCCCCTCCCACCCCCCGGGAAAAATGCAACCCGCCGGGTTTTTTTCATCCTTGGGTCGCAAGGGCCAGAGTAAAAGCAGGGGCGGGGAGTCGGGGAAATCACTTGGGCCCACCAAACTATCAAAATTTTGTGGGGTTTTGGGCAAGATCCCCTACTGACCCAAATTTAGTTTTTCCGGAAAATCAAATATTTGTTTTGAAAAACAAAAAGAAGTTCTTTCCCATCCAACCATACAGGCCCTTTTAATTCCTCAAAAAAAAAAAACCGGGGGGTTTCCCCAACAAATTTAAACCGTTGAATAATACTCTCAAGCCCCAAATTTCCCCCCATTGTGGGGGGTAACCCCTTTCCCCCAAACCCCGGACAAATTCCGGGTTGTCCCCTCCATGACAAAAATTTACTAAACTTTATAAGGGAGCCCAAAAAATTTCCGGGCTTCCTTCCCCGGGACTAATTTTGTTTCCCCTTAAAAAATTAATCCCCCTTTTTAGCTATAGGGGGGAGAGCTTTTTTACCGTGTGAAAAAAAAGGGCAGTCCCGTGTACAAGGGGACCATAACAGACTCATACTTTTTTAGAGAAGAGGGGGTATTTTTAATCCAATCACACATGGCGGGGTTAAAAGGCCCGGCTAAGTTGTAGGCTCCCAATATTAAGGGAATTTTTTGACCTCCCGAGTCTTTTGGAAGGATCATTTTTTAAAGGCAATACGGGAGGTGGGGGGTTTTGTTCCCCCCATAAAAAATTTTGCCCAAAAAACCGAATTTAAAATTCTTATAAAATAAAAATTTTTAAGAAAAAGGGGTTTTGTTTTGGCCCAAAAGATAGAGCAATCTCGAAAAGCACCATTTTTTATTAGGTACACGGCTAATAAAGGCAAACCCAAGGGGTTGCCCCCTCTTGTTTAAAAAAACCCCACAAATCTTTTTGGGTTAAATGGCGGGGAAGGGGGGGAAAAAAAATAAAATTTGGGGGAGGGGTTTTTTGGGGGTGCGGGGGGGTAAAAAAAAGGGGGGGGGCCAAATGAAAAGCCAAAATTTTAAATGGATTTTTCTGAGACATTACTTGGAAATTTGGGGTGATTTTCGGAGAAGGGTTCCTTTTTTCCCTTTTTTGAATTTTGGGGGGATTATGATTCGGTTTTTAAAAAATTTTAACTTTTAAAAACCCCCCCAAACCCGGCCAAATTTGCAGGGGCCCAAAAACAGCGAAACGTCTTGGCTTGGGGAGCCCAGAAGAAAAGGTTTTAAAACAACTTCGAAAAAAGTGAGCTTCAAGGAGAAGTCCAAAACTTAATTTTCCCTTTAAAATCGGATAAAAGAATTTGGGAAAATACGTAAAAAAGGTTCAAAGGGCTACCCAAAAACAGGGCAAGAGGGCCCCCCCCGCCTAGTGCCCCTCCACAAAGGGGGGAAAGGGGCAGATAAAAACCAGGATGACCTTTCGTGCCGTGGGAATTTTTGGAAAAGGAGGAATATAAATTGCAAAAAAGGCCTCCACCAAAGCCCATTTAAAAAGCCCAAAAACCTTTCCCACCCAAAACCCCCGTTGACATTGTCAAAAACCCTTTTTTTGCTTTTCCCCATCTATTTTTTAATTTTAGCTGGGGATTGGGGGGTTTTGGGGGGTTTGGGCTTAAAAGCATCCAAACCAAAGGGCCCTAAAGGGGCAAAGGCGACAGCCATCTATTCCGGACAAACCCCCCACTTTGGGGACTTTGAGAAAATTTAAATTTTTGGGGGGGAAATAAGCTAGTCTATCGGCCATGATTGTAGAAAGAATTTTTAAATCAAAAAAATTTAAAGAGGGGAAATTTGGGGCGATAAGACGAGGGGCCCCTAGGGGGTCATTGCCTGGGGTTTTTTTGGGATTATCAAAAGTGTGCATCATTCATAAATTCTAAAACCGGACAGGGAAAGGATTTTAGAGGAAAAACCCAAATTGGGGAATTTCAGGGGGATTTAATTTAAAAAAAATCAAGGTAAAACCAATCTGATCCCCCTGGCGCCTTTTTTTTTAGCTAGTTTCCCCCCACTGTGAGGGCTAAAAACATTTCTTCATTTTTAATGGCCTTCTAGAAAATTTTTCTCTCTTCCTGAGACATTTTGGCAAGGAAAACCCTTTTTCTAAAAAACCCCATCCGAATCACCCCCAAATCAAGTTTCCCAAGGGCGATACAAAAACAGCAAAATGTCCCCCGAATTCTGGGTGATTGTCCCTTACCCCAAAGGGTTTCTTGCGGGGGCACCAAAAAAAAAATTTCTAACCCCGCAAAGTTAAAGGTGTTTTTTTTTGGGCCCCCAATTTCCCCGGGCTAAAAAGGCCAAGGGGTTTTCCCGGCTTGTTTTCCCAAACCCAGAAATTTTAAACATCATGAATAGACTTACAAAGCGTTCCTTTTTTAAAAGCCAATGGTTTTGTATTTTCCCTTTTTTTCTTTGCTCCAGGAATTTCCCCCCTTTTTGCCGAATGGGAAAGAAAAAAAGTTGGGGAAAAGGATGTTCTAAGTCTAAGTGAAAAAATTTCCCCTAAAAATTGGGCAAAATCCCGTTTTTTCCTAGCAGTAAAATGAATAAAAATTTTTCTCTTAAAACCACCTTTTTCCCCTCTCCCAAAAAAGCCCTGGATAACAAACATTAGATTAAAAATTGTCTCTCTTTTAAAAAATCGAAAACCACCAAAAATTTTAGAAAGACTGCCTTGGGTTTGGGAATTTTTTTAAAGGTTTTATGCTAATACTGCTGAAAGCACCTATAAGATATAGGTATGTACATATTCATATACCTTAGTGTTTTTTTATCTAAAGAGCAAAATTATTTATATGTTGTATCCGATGTAAAAAATAATGGGAAAAGCTTCTTTTTGTATTGCATACATTTTTTAAAAAAAAATTATCTGATAAAAAAAAAAAAAAAAACATGGGGTGTGGCCTATTCCTTCATGCCTTTTTTCTTGAAAATTGGCATGCGGGAAAACAAGTCCCAGCAAGTCCTATATACACTTTTAAAAAGGGATTGTTTTGTGATTGTAAGATTTGTGTATAATGGGGGTGTAAAGTATGTTGCATACATTGAACTTCACTTACAATTGTATTATGGCCTGGGGGTGAAGGCCTGGGGTATGTGACTGGACTCATCTCAGGGGCCTTTAGCCTGAAAACACTGGGGTTTTCCACAAAAACCCCCAGTCTAAAGGCTGTTTTTTTGGGGTGGGTTGGTCCAGAAGCGGCCTATCCTTGGGGCACCAGTGGCACATTTTTAGCAGGCGCGACTAACTAAGGTTATTTTGTATGGGTTATATTTTAAAACCCTTTTTCCCAAAAACAGTGAAAAACAGGGTAGGCTTAAATTTTTTTTAAAACCATATGTATTTTAAAAAAAACAAGCTTCTTAAATTCATCGTTGTGGGAAACCCGGTTTTTATCCGTAGAAACATAGAGGCTATTTGGGGAACAAACCTTGTTTTACACTGTGGGGAAAAAAATGAAAGCATTAAATCAAGACCTCCCAAATTTTTAAGTTTTATAAAAATCTATAATATTGCTTGTGTGAATTCAGCTGGTCTGGGACTTCATCTGCCCAGATCTGCTGGAACTCCAATAGAGATCGTGGTGGAGGGCTGAAGGCCTCTGCTGTTGACAGAGGGCATAATCATGATCTTGAATAAGCAGAATGGTGAGAGACGTGAAAGAAATTGGTGTCTCATCTCCTGAATGTGGACTACAGGTTTCTCATCGAGGTATTGGCCAACGGGCTAAAGGCTCTCACAGGGCAGATTGTTAAGCCAAACCTGGTCACAGGATTGTGGACAGTCTTTCTTTAATGAGAAATATGCAGACCCAGTCAGTCTCAGTCAGGAGATGGTCCAAGGATTCATGGGCAGGGCTTTGCTCAAGCCAGATGTGGGTAAAATGGTCTGTTCATGTTAACCTGAAGTACCTTGATATTTACAGTATGGGTTGGTAAGCGGCTGGAAGACTGACCCTTTCCCAGTCTTCTCTGGGTTCAGACAAAGCTGTTCTTTTTCACCTCTTCTTTGTGTTTGTGTTATAAAGCTCTTTGCGGAGTCTATCCAACAGAACAAGGAATTAAACAGTGATAAAAGGAATCACTGTTCCAGGACCAGAATAATAAGAGGACACATGTCTGCTGTATATGTGCAGTGTGACCATCTTCTTGTTGATTAGCTTTAAGGGACTGCACTCCTCCAGACCTGTGAGTGGTTCAGTCAAGCTTCAGAAAAAGTCAACTAGAGCAAAGCAGAAGACATTATCTTTGGCCAGTGGTAGCTATGTTCCTCCACCCTTGTTCTCATTTACTATCAAACCTGGTTTGTAAAAGAAGGTGTGGCCTTAAATCCAGGCAGGAATGCTAGACCAAGGTCTATCAAAATATTGGACTGTGAAACCTCAGACAGCTTATTAATGAGGGCAAAGCACTTGTCCTGTATAACAAAGTTCTGCTGGTGCTCCATTAAACATTGCTGACATGGACCCCTCTGGCCACTGTTTGCAGACACTGAGTTTCACTTCATCTGTGGGGCTCCAGAATGGACAACGTTAAATGGACAAACATGTACATATGATATTCAGACCCTCCTGACGGTCTCCTTTTGTCTGTGACAAAGGACTCTAAAGGTACGTCCACGCGGCATGGTTTGCAGTCATTTTTTTTTTATACGGATTTCAGATTTGTCAACCTTCCTCATAGACTTCATAGGAAAATCTGAGCTATAGTAGCATTTCAAATCGAAAACCGTCAATAAAACTTAGAACATGTATATTCTCAGGTCCGGTTTTAGGATGGAATATGTACTATTCAATGGTTAGGGGGATGGCTGAATCCACAAACTGCAAACAGAACTGTTCCCCCTATTACATTCAAAAAACAATAAAATACCAGTCGGATTCTTTAGTCAGAATCTGACCAGTATTTGGTCACTGCTATGTGGCTGTACTCTAATACAAAGAGTAGCTTTGCAGACAGGTCCACGTTTCACTTTTGCCCCTCCGGAGAGGGTGTGGCTGTGACAATTGAGACACCTTATTACATTACAAGTAAAATACTTCCTGCTTCTATTTGGACTTTGTAAGGAAGTAATAACTAGAGGGACTTAAAGGGGTTGTCTCACTACATTGCTTCATATCACCTCAGTCCTGTTTTCTTTGTTTCAATTTGAATTCAGGGGCGTGTTTACTGGTTTTTACTAGGCTCTAGTAGAAGCCAGGTCTGTAACTATAGCAACCAGTGTTGGCAGCCTATCAGGAGAGATCAAACAGGTCTGAAGCTATAGTGACCTGAGGAGCTGATGCAGCCCATACAAGAGGGGATATCTAGGATTAGGCAGGACACTGTTAATGGACATATATTGCAAAGTGACTTGTTTTTGCAAGATCTTTAACATAAAAAGCAATCCTTGTAGTGAGACAACCCCTTTAAGCCTGACTTGTGGAAGTCCAAAACGATCCACAAGCTCATCAGAGATAAGGACTTGATGGAATCTATTTCAGGACTTCCTGCTGCCACTGCAGAGACTGTATAGACTAATGTGCGTAATTCCCAACCATCCCAATTTGGGCAGGACAGTCCAGATTTTAGAGCGATGTCCCACCATCCCGATTTTTCAGGATGCTTTGGGGATCTAGGTCATATGATCTGAATCCACAGGGCTGAACTGTGCAATTCACTATTTGCGCGTCCATGGGATGCACAAACAGTGTCTGCAGACTTGCTGGCCGGCTGTCACAAACACAAAAGTGTGGAAGAACAGTGAAGCCGGAGAAAGGTCATAAGATGCTCCCCAGACGTCGCTGGATGCAGGGGGCTTGCCCTGAAGCTAGACTATTCAGTGCAGCTACGGTAGCAGCAGCAGCAGAGGCAGGTAAGTGACCACCGTCACCCCTTCCGCCCCTGACCCTTAACCCCTCCCCCAAGACCTATCCAGCTTTCAACATTCCAGGTTATCCAGCATCCAGAAAAGCTGAGTGGCTCTCATTCCCTACAGCAGGCACTCAGGAAAGCAGAGTGGAACCCATTCCCCACAGTAGGCACTCTTTTCTGAGTGCCTGCTGTGGCGGATGTGAACCAGCTTTCCCATCTGGGAATACTGGTTGACATCCCTACACAGCTCGCATCCAGAAAAGCTGGATGCCTGCTGTGGGGGGTGGGTGCCACTCAGCTTTAATGAGTGCCTGCTGTGGGGGATGTCACCCTGCTGTGGGGGATATTTGGGTGATGCTCCATTTGTATTTTTTTTTTTTTTTTTTTTTTAAAGGTTTCCCTTTTTAACTAAATTGGATTCTCTGGACTACGTCGGACCAGCGTTGCATCTGTTTCTTTAATAAAATGGTTAACAAGGGTTGTTGTCAGGGAGTGTTTATTTAAATAAACAGTTTTTTTCTGTTTCTGTGTGTTTTTTTAATTTTCTTCCGGTGTTAGTGATGGAGGCATCTGACAGACACCTCTGCATTACTAGCGCTGGGCTTGGGGTCAGCCAGCTGTGTTTTTCAGCACCTCAAGCCTGACACTAACCCCCTTCTCACTATTACCCCAGTACTGAGAAGAGCTGGGTAACCATCAAAAGCCTCAAACCCTCTAACATGATGATCTGCTTCTGAGGAGGCTGAAGGTTGGCATTTTTAGCATGGGAAGAGACCAGTATCGATGGCAAGTAGTAATTGTAATATATTCCAGCATTAGATGAGTGGTTTAAATTGAAGGTTTGCAGTAGTATGTGTTTGTTACGAATAAGGGCCAAGGAACAGGCCTGAAACACGTAAACTACAATGATTTTTGGATGTTTTTAAGATGTTTTTTATGAGCTTCAATAAAGAGTGTGTCTTGTTATAACGATGGCTGGAATCCCTCCATACGGGTGCTGGAATATATTACAATTACTACTTGCTTTGGATGGACACAGCCGGATGCTGGTTTCCGTGTGCACCGTATTCAAGTGAGGAAAAAGCGAACCCCACAGCCCGAGACTCCCGGTGAAAGACACTACTCTATATTTTCTTCACCAGTATCGATGGACCTTCCCATTCTGATAATATCAGGCTGTACTTGTTGGTTTTACCATGGCTGGTTATGAAAAAAATAATTTTTTTTTTAAAAAGATTTTTATTAAAGGATAAAAACAAATGTCAGACACCTCTATGACTAACACTAGCATAAAATAGTAAAAAAATACGATTTTAGTTTAGAAATACATGCAACGTTGGTCCGACATAGTCTAACGAATTATATTATATTAAATTCCATCCCCTGCATCCCTGAAGGTCATGGCTGTGACTGATCATCTGAGGGTGCAGGGAATGGAGTAAAGGTCACAGCCGCACCATAATCTCCAAAGGTTGGTTCTCTGTCTTCCCCCAGGAGATTGTGCCTGTAAGCTGAGGATGTATCTTCATTCTTATCCCTGTCGTCTAGCGCCAATACAAAATACAACCCTCACCTAACACTCTATAACCACTTGATCATCGTCTATCGCTTTATAGCCCACCCCACCTACTCCTATCACCCCATAGGGAGTTTGTATGAAGGTGGGAACAGATAGGGAGGAGTCTAAGATGTTTGTGTGGTTAATACTGCTAGAACGAGGCATGGCCAGGAGAAATCGTCATGTTGATCTGTAGCGGATGGAGAAAGAGAACCACTCCCATTAGAGAAGACATCACCTGAGAGTCACTAGATGTAACGGTGTCTGTAACTGAAGTAAATGTCTTGCAAGATTGTGTACAACTGGTATCTACCCCTATATGGTCACTGTATGGCAGGAATATTGGTAGAAGTGTAATGGTTTATATTCAGGATCAGTATAGCGGTATTATTCAATCACTATGTGGTGGTGATATGTGGTCATAATCTCGCAGTATTAGTCAATATGTGGTGGTGATATGTGGTCATGATCTGGCAGTATTATTCAGTCACTATTCATTATATGATGGTTATATGTGGTCATGTTGTGGTGGTATTATTCAGTCACTGTGGTGGTGATATGTGCTTATGGTGTGGCGGTATTATTCAGTCACTATGTGCTGGTGATATGTGGGCTTGATGTGGCAGTATTATTTGATCTTTGTATAGTGCGTGAGACTCACACTCGTCCAGCCGCCATCTTGGACCGACTCAGGGGTAATTCAGCTCACAGGATCATCGTCTTTCGTAAACGGTATTGGCACACCAGCTTTCGAACACCAAGGTATTCTCTTTAACCTGGCCTCGGTCAGCTTTATTGAGGCACAGGAAAATACAACAAACAAAACAAACAAAATCCTCAGGCTACTGACTAAACACACTAATAAACCCTGTCTATCAGTGGTCTGGACCTATTGTCCAGACCCCAAAACACTTTCTTACACTGTTACCCAGTCTCCAACTGGTTCAGGCTCCATCAAGAGTATACCTCTCCACAGCTCTCCTACTGCTCCAAACTGCAGGCAGCAACCACACCCCCAGATCCAGTTCTGTACCAGGCTTTTTATAGTCCTCCAGGGACCTGCCAAAAAGCCTATCCTGGAACGTGGGAATGGCCTTCCACGCAACACTATGACCATTCTGGAAAAGGCAACCAATAATTGGCCGCATAGCAGCCATGCTAGCTACATGTGTCTGCAATCTATGGTTACTGACACAAAATAATTGCCTTCCCCCACTGAAATCAGGTTTTTGTTGACACATCTGCAGCAGGTCTCCTGCTGTACTCCACCTAGTGGCAGAAACCTGTGACCGCCTGAGGTCGCTCTGACACAAGTGGTATCATTGATAATATTAGTCTTGGTTTTGTCCATAACAGTACGGTGATATCTGTTTTTTGTATAGCGGTATTATGTGGTCACTGTACGACCATTATATATAGGTATCATCCACAGAATATTGTATTACAGCAGACCTGGGCATTGTACGGCCCGCGGGCCACACCGGCCCCTAACTAGCTGTGTCCGGCCCGCGACATTACACGCAACTCATTAGTCACCGCCGCCACCATCCACCGACTGTTAAGGTCCCAAGTTGATACCGGTTGTAAGCTATCGGCTTGGGACCTTGGCTACCTATATACCTACTGGGGGACCTATAACCTACCTATATACCAACTGGGGGACATATGACCTACCTATATACCTGCTGGGGGACATTTAACCTACCTAGATACCTGCTGGGGGACCTATAACCTTCCTTTATACCGACTGGGGGACCTGTAACCTACCTTTATACCCACTGGGGGACCTATAACCTACCTATATACCTACTAGGGGACCAATAACCTATCTATATACCCACTGGGGGACCTATAACCTGCCAAGTGACCCAAGGGAGGACCTATAACCTGCCTATATACCCAGTGGGGGACCTATAATCTGCCTATATACCTACTGGGGGACATATAATTTATATACCTACCCACTGGGGGACCCTAGTACCTACACTGGGGGACATATAACTTACAGGGGCACCCTATTACCAATACTGGGGGACTTATAACTTACTGCGCTGTGAAGTCGCTAACAGTCGTTAAGCCAGTTGTTGAGGCATCAAGTCAATTGATAAGAGCTTAGCAATCGACTCTGGGGTCTAAAGTATATAGGTATTGGGTAGTACTGAGTTAAAGATACTAGTCTGGCCCTCTAAAACTAGTCTGGCCCCATTGGAAAATTAATTGCCCACCCCTGTGTTATAGCTATTTGTATGGATTTCTGTTTATACAGTACATTATATAAATACATATTTACAGACCCCAGTACCACTGCTGTTGAGTTGGGGCTGGCATGCTGGAGGGGCGGGACATTATTCTGTTAGGTGGGGCATGATTAGAGGCATGTTCTTGTGTGACATAATTTGTTTGGGTGTTGTCGGATGTGTGGCCTGATGTGATGTCATTTGGTTGGGCGTGGTTAGAGATGTGGCTTAATATGTCCCTCTTTGCAATCTCTAAAAGTTGGGAGGTATGAATGTGGCTAATTGGGGGTGACTTCATGGGGGGGTCTGCTTCTGAGTTCATTAATGCCCACATTAACACCGACAAACCATGCAAGACAAAATACCTGCCCAAGGTGCTCTTTCAAAAAGGAAAGAGATTTGCACCACTTTTGAGAGTGCCCCTTTGTACAATGTTGGTTGGAACATGAGCTCAAAGACTGCACCTAGGAGTCTATCGTACTATTCAGTACTTTCTGCATTACTCTCTGAGGATCACGCTGTAGATGCAATTTAGGAGGCCTGGCGCCTTATGCACTTTTTATGTGGTTCTCTGGGAATTGCCTTGTGTTAAGAAGGAAAGGTATGTAGGTCCTGGACTGCTAAAGGCTAATTTACAGCCTGCTCAGGGACGGTTTCATCTTGGACAGTCAGTCAATTGTTGAAGAAGAGGATTAAGGGTATGTTCACACATCGGCTTTTCCTAAATATGACTTGTAATCAATACCTTGGTTTTCTGCCATGGGTTTTTACTTTACAGAAGCAGTATTCGCCTATGATTTGGATACTTATACATGTCCATTCTTTTTTTTCCACACCACGGATGTGAAATCTGTATTTCACAGTGTGAATTACAGCGCGGACTACCCATTGAAATGAATGTCAGTTGGATTACACATAGCTTTTAACGTGGAATTTGACAAGGAATCTTTGCTGAACTCAGCAAAATCTGGCATGCGAGTATACCCTAAGGGTATGTTCACACGGGGTAATTTTGTCACGCATTTCGCCGCCTATTTGCGCTCTAATACGAGCGAGATGTGCGCCGAAATTACGGTAATCCATAGTTCTCTATAGAGAATATGGATTACGCCTTCTCTCCCCGCTCGTACAATACAATCGTATTGTACGCGCAGGGAAATAAGTGACATGTCAATTACTTGCGGCAAATACGCGCCGCGAGTAATGCATGTCTATGGGGCCGGCGGGCTGCCGGCTCCCCCGCGCCGTGGGAGTACGCGCTAATCAGCGCGAGTTCCCGAAACACACGATGTACAGTACGCGCCGCAGTACATCGTGTGAACATACCCTAACACTCTTCTTCTCACTCTTCCCTTTGTGTATTCCTCCCCTGACAGATGGAACCTCACACTATACAGAGTAGTGTGACGTTTGTTTAAGAAGGACTGCCGACGGCTACACTATAGCAGCGCCGGCTTTCTGGCTCGCACGCATGTACAGTAGTCAGCAGGCCGGCCAGTTCTGCTAAACTGTATGCAGCAGTAAGCAATGACGTTGCAAACAGAACGTCATCACTAACTGCCATACACATTACAGTTAAAACATATCTTTAGACACTTCTACACACATACTGAGCCAAATTTATTTAAAAAAAAACAAAAAACTGGACAACTTTAAGTAATTTTGTTGCCAATAATACATGAACTTTTCTGTATGTGGGACATCTGCAACCTTGGTGGAACACTTACCAGCCAATACACATGCATGACCAGGCAAACCTACGGCTCTGACACTGTTGCTCCATGGTGAGTACAAGATTCCCAGTGCAAGATCACAAAGGAAATCCTTTACCTGTCAACAAGATAGAACAGGAGGGAATTAGGGAGAACTGAATCCTACAGAACAGCATGACAATATAGTAATGCTTAACGGGCACCTGCTGCTGTTCATATTATCAACAGTCCTGTATCTAATGTAAAAAAAAAGGTCCATAAGTAGAGATGCCTGTGCCATTGGTGCTATAGATGTATATGCTATCTATAATACATGAAAAAAACTTTGAGATTCTTCAGTCACATGTTTTGATAAAAAAATGCTTATGGCACCCCGACTTACCCGCCCACCCCAAGCTTGTTATATCAGTGCGAGTATGCGAACAAGGTTGGTGCATTTTTTATTTATTTTTGTATCTGTGATGTATGGAGGTCTGTTGAACCAATGAGAAGTCTGAATTTGGACTCTAGTGAGAGGTAAGATAGCGTAAAGACCACCCGCCTTGAGATCACCTGTTGTAAGCGGGGGTTGGCATAAGCATTTTTTGGATCAAAACATGTGATACAGAATCTCAAAGTTATTTTTCATGAATTATAGAATTCAGCATAAATGCTTCTTTAGAGGTTTCAATGTATTGTATAGCCCTTTTAGCAGTTGGATTGTGCCACTGGTATTGGACTGTGTGTGTATACTATATAATATATATATATATATTATATTTATATATATATATATGCCGCAACCAAGCTAGTGGCACCAGGTTCACATTGTTGTTTTTCGAAATGTTTTTTTGTGCAGTACTATACATTGTATTTGACATATATTGCTTTTAATTTATAGAGAGAGTGCCTCCACTTTGGTCTCTTGCACCCCGCCCACCTCCACAGCTTGTTATATCGGTGCAGTATGCGTACAAGGTTGGTGCTTTTTTTATTTTTCTCTCTGGATTATGGAGGTCGGTTGACCCAATGAGAAGTCTGAATTTGACTCTAGTGAAAGGTAAAGATAGCGTAGGACCACCCGCCTTGAGATCCCGTTGTAAGCGGGGGTGGCATAAGCATTTTTTGATCAAAACATGTGAACTAAGAATCTCAATTTTTTTTTCATGTATTATAGATAGCATAAATGCTTCTTTAGAGGTTTCCATGTATTGTATAGATGTATATGATAGCCCGCCCCCTTCATGGACGTTGGGTGAGCTCCTCTTCAGCTCCTCTCCAGCCAGTCTTATTCGGCCCAAATAAGCCAAGTTCCCCACTACTAGTCCTCCGGATTGCGATCCCTAGGCATCGGGCAAGCTGAGAGCTGTGCACCAACCCGGCTCCGAACGAAATTGGAGGTGCCGGACTAAGTTAGTGCCTGCGGCGCCCTGCCTCTAAGGCCTTCCCTCCCGGTAACCCTCCCGCCACGAACCTCAAAGAGTGTGCCGCTCCGGAACGTCGCCGCTTCTCCCCACGGACTCTGAATAGACGGTCAGCGGTGTGGTGAGTCTCCCTGTCTCCAACTTAGTAAGGAGAGCCTGGTCTGCGGCAGCCGGTGAAGCCTGTGAAGAGCCGTTGGGACGGCTCCTCCTCCCGGCAGCCATACTGACACACAGCCCGCGCGGGAATAGCCTTCCCTGTAAACCAGTCGCAGTGTTACAGCCACAGCGGAGAAAGCCTATGCAGAGTGCCCCTGCTGCAGCGCCGGCGAATCTGCCTACCTGCGCCCGTGATCTGCCTCTCCTGTGTCCGTGAGTCCCGATCTGCGTGCATAGCCGGGTGAAGCCCTGCTTTTAACAGCGCATCCTCCTTGCAGCCATATTGCAGAGCGGTGAAAGGGCTGCAGGGACATATACAGCCCCAGCAGAGACCGTTGCAGAGCTGGCAATCCACTCCTGTGTTCAAGAATATAGTTGGCAGCCCCATTACAGTTAATTGACAGACTGCCACAAACATCAAGATCCACTGACCTTCTGGGTCTATGTCAAACAGTGTAAACATATCTAATTAAAAAAAAAAAACCTGAGTGCCTCCATCACCTGCCCCGGCCAGAGACCGCCTCCATCACCTGTCCCGGCCAGAGAGCGCCTCCATCACCTGTCCCGGCCAGAGAGCGCCTCCACCACCTGTCCCGGCCAGAGAGCGCCTCCATCACCTGTCCCGGCCAGAGAGCGCCTCCATCACCTGTCCCGGCCAGAAAGCGCCTCCATCACCTGTCCCGGCCAGGGGAGCGCCCCCACCACCTGTCCGCCAGAGAGCGCCTCCATCACCTGTCCCGGCGAAAATAGCGCCCCATCACCTGTCCCGGCCAGAGACGCCTCCACACAACCGTCCCAGCCAGAGAGGGCCTCCATCAACCGTCCCAGCCAGAGAGCGCCTCCATCAACCTCCCAGCCAGAGAGGCTCTCCATCAACCGTCCCAGCCAGAGAGCGCCTCCATCAAACCGTCCCAGCCAGAGAGCGCCTCCATCAATCCGTCCCAGCCGGAGAGCGCCCCATCAACCGTCCGCCAGAGAGCGCCTCCATCGATGTCCAGGCCAAAAGAGCGCCTCCACCACCTGTCCCGGCCAGAGAGCGCCTCCATCGTTGTCCCAGCCGAGAGCGCCTCCACAACTGTCTGGCCGAGGGCCTACACAACTGTCCGGCCAGAGAGCGCCTCCATCGTCTGGTCCCGGCCAAGAGCGCCCCCCATCGTCTGTCCCGGCCCAAAGAGAGCCCTCCATCGTCTGTCCCCGCCAGAGAGCGCCTCCAACCTCTGTCCCCGCCAGAGAGCGCCTCCATCGTCTGTCCCGGCCAGAGAGCGCCTCCATCGTCTGTCCCGGCCAGAGAGCGCCTCCATCGTCTGTCCCGGCCAGAGAGCGCCTCCATCGTCTGTCCCGGCCAGAGAGCGCCTCCAACGACTGTCCCGGCCAGAGAGCGCCTCCACCGACTGTCCCGGCCAGAGAGCGCCTCCACCGACTGTCCCGGCCAGAGAGCGCCTCCACCGACTGTCCCGGCCAGAGAGCGCCTCCACCGACTGTCCCAGCCAGAGAGCGCCTCCACCAACTGTCCACCTGTGATCTAACACTATGCTCTTCTTTTCCCTCATCATTGCTATCTCCGCTCTCCTTACACTTACTGCTTATCCACAAACTCCCTCGCTGGACAACGAACTCTACATCTCCCCCTGCATTCTACCCTCTCACCTGTCTGCTGCCACCAACCTCTTCCTCACTGTTAATACCCTCCGCACCAAACAAACCTCGCCAAACTACAGTCTATCCTACTGCCACCTACTCACCCTCTCACTGCTCCTTCTAGCCTCCGGGGACATATCCCCCAACCCAGGGCCCCCCCAGCACATTCCCACCATCGTCTCTACCTCCTCGAACAGACTCACCACTACTAATTCCGCTAATCCCTTCAACCACATACACATCCCTCTGTCCCGTGCTCCCCCCACCCCTCTCCCTGGTGCTCTCTGGAATGCGCGGTCTGTATGTAATAAACTTTCCTACATACATGACTTGTTCATCTCGCGCAACTTACTCTTCCTTGGTCTGACTGAAACCTGGCTGACCCCCTCTGACACAGTCTCCCCTGCCGCACTCTCTTTTAGCGGCCTCCAACTTTCCCATACTCCCCGCCCCGGTAACAAGCATGGAGGAGGTGTCGGCCTCCTCCTGTCTGACACCTGCTCCTTTGTCCCTGCCCCACCTCTGCCTTCCCTCACACTCTTCTCCTTTGAAGTGCACTCTGTCCGCATCTACGCCCCCTCTGACCTCCAAGTGGCGGTTGTCTACCGACCGCCAGGCCCTGCCACTGCCTTTCTTGACCACTTTGCTTCCTGGCTTCTCCACTTTCTTTCCACCGAAATCCCCACTATCATCATGGGAGACTTCAACATCCCAATCGACACCCCCCACTCTGCTTCCAACAAACTCCTCTCACTCTGCTCCTCCTTCGACCTCTCCCAGTGGACCTCAGGAGCCACTCACAAAGATGGACACACACTGGACCTCATCTTCACCCGCCTCTGCCCCCTATCTGACATCTCTAACTCCCCCCACCCCATATCTGACCACAACCTCCTTACCTTCTCTACTATCACCACCCCACCTGCTCCTCCTGTTTCATATCCCGTACGACCCCCCAGGGAAACTACAAAACCTCAAACCCCCACACTCTCTCTGACTCTCTTACACTCTTTCCCACTACCTCCACATACAATGACCCAGACCCGGCCACCACTTTCTACAACCATACAATCACCACTGCCCTTGACTCAGTTGCTCCTCTCACACACAACAGAACCCGCAAAATCAACAGACAACCCTGGCACACAGACTCTACCAAACAGCTGAGGCGAGCTTCCAGAATTGCTGAACGCCGCTGGAAGAAAACTCACTCCATTGATGACTTTGCCTTATCCAAACACTCACTGCAGACATTTAAGTCAGCACTTCGCCTCAGCCCCAAAAAGAACATTTCACCACTTCATATCCCCCCCTGCCCCACAACCCCAGCCAATTATCCAACACCCTCAACTCTCTTCTACGTCCACCTACACCTCCTCCCCCATCCCTACTTTCATCAGATGACTTTGCCATTCACTTCCTCCAAAAGATTAACCACCTCAGAGAAAGCTTCAGCCCGCAGTCCCCACCACCCTCCCCTACCCTTGCAACCTGCTCTTCTGCCTTAACTTGCTTTGCCACAGTCACTCATGACAAGCTCTCCTCTCTACTGACCAAATCCAAACTCACTACCTGTAGTCTTGATCCACCGCCATCCCACCTCATACCAGACCTCAGTGCTTCTATCATCCCAGCCCTCACCCATCTCTTCAACCTATCGAGAACCTCTGGCATCTTCCTTCCGCCTTTTAAACCCCGCGACTATCACTCCAATCTTAAAAAAACAAACCCTTGACCCCTCTTCTCTGTCCAACTATCGCCCATCTCACTCCTCCCTTTTGCTTCCAAACTCCTTGAACAGCACGTCTATCTCAGCTGTCCTCCCACCCCCTTTCCCCCAACTCTCTTCTTGACCCGCTACAATCTGGTTTTCGACCCCACCACTCTAAACCCAAACCCCCTAACCAAGTCACTAATGACTAGTAACTGCCCAAAACCTCATGCCAGTACTCTGTGCTCCTCCCCTTAGACCTGTCCTCTGCCTTTGACACTGTCGACCATTCCCTCCTGCTACAAATCCTCTCCTCCCTCGGCATCACAGACTTGGCCCTTTCCCGATCTCCTCGTACCTCACTGATCGGACTTTTAGCGTCTCTCATTTCTCCCCTCCACCTCCTCCCCCTGGCCTCTCTCTGTTGGTGTCCCACAAGGGTCAGTCCTGGGCCCTGGACTCTTCTCTATCTGTACTCTTGGCCTCCGGTCAGCTCATAGCATCACACGGCTTTCATTACCACCTGTATGCTGATGATACCCAACTCTACAAACTCTGGCCCAGATGTCACTTCTCTACTCTCCCGGATCCCTGACTGTCTGTCCTCCATTTCCTCCTTCTTCTCCTCACGTCTCCTTAAACTAAACGTGGGGGGAAAACAGAACTCATCAATTTTTCCCCCGTCCAACTCACCCCTGCCCCTGATCTCTCTATTACAGTCATCGGCTCACACTCTCGCCGTCCCACAAGTCCGTGTCTTGGGGTAATCCTAGACTCCGCTCTATCTTTCAAACCGCACATCCAAACCTCGCCCCTGCCTGCCGCCTCCACCTGAAAAAAAATCTCTCGCATCCGCTCATTCCTCCAACTATGACACCACAAAAATGCTGGTCCATGCCCTTGTCCTCTCCCGCCGAGACGACTGCAACATCCTTCTCTGTGGCCTCCCAGCTAACACCTCGCTCCCCTCCAATTTCCCTCCTTAACTCTGCTGCCCGTCTTATCCACCTCTCTCCTCGCTACTCCTCTGCCTCTCCCCTCTGCCAATTTCCCCTTTACTGGCTTTCCCATTGCCAGTGAATTAATTTCAAGCTACTAACCATGACATACAAGGCTCTCCACGACCTCTCCCCTCCATACATCTCTGCCCAAATTTCCAGGTATCTCCCCTCACGCAATCTCCGCTCCTCACAGGACCTTCTTTCCCCTGCTCCCCCCTTATCAGCTCCTCACACAACCGTCTCCAAGACTTCTCTCGTGCTTTTCCCCCACATCTGGAACTCACTTGCCCCAACACATCAGATCTCCCCCACTCTCACCAACTTCAAAAGTAACCGAAAACCCATTTCTTTAGGCTTGCCTAAACCCTTCACTAAACTTGTCACAACTTCCCCCTCATACATGTCTGCCCCCACCCCCTGTCTCTTTCCCCTCCTTGTAGATTGTAAGCCCTCCGGGTAGGATCCTCTCTCCCTCTGTCGTGCCAATTGTCATTGTTCATTTATCTTTTTAAATCGTTTGACTTATGTATTGTATGTAACCCCTCGATTGTACAGCGCCCTGGAATCAATGGCGCTTTAAAAATAAATAATAATAATAATAATAATAATAGCCATTTATAATAGGCACTTTAGCAATACGTATTTTATTCATAATGCAGCCATGTCAGCTATGTGGGGTCTGTTTGTCAATGAATCCCTACAAATTCTGACTGTGCTCATTAACTAATAAGGCCCAATCTAGATGCAGGATTTCTGATCGGTTTTCTACACGCAAACTTACAATTTCAGTCTAATACAAAAAACCAATCCCATGTACC
>JAODAL010036317.1:0-41852 GCA_025379985.1 Phyllomedusa bahiana
AGGCGTGGAATACAGAAACACAGGAACATGTACAGCCAGGATACAGGAGGGGTTTTAAAAACGTCAACTTACACTAGCACCCACAGGATATTGGGCAGGAACTGGAAGGGTAAAACATTCAGGTACAGACCAGGGAACACGGCAGGAAACAGGAGAGTACATACAGAACAGGTACACGCAGGATACAGGAGACAAAGACACGACGGGACTGGTTACGGGGCCAGGAGCTCAGATGAACAAAGACACTGGACCAGCATTCCGGGGTTTGTTAAAACTAGGCGCTCAAGATGAGATAGGCAAGCTCGACGACTGCACAGACTGCAATGAACTGACCCAGAGCAGAGGCAGGAACCTCCTCTTATAGGCAGGGGTCAGAGGTAAAGAGGGATGTAGACAGAGACAAAGGTAACCTAAAAAGACGGAAACATGCAGCTCGGCTCCCTAAGAGGAACAGAGCACACACAGGACCCCAGGTAGCAACAGTACAGGACAGGACATGGCGAAGCAACCAGGAAAGGCACGACACTCCGACGGCCCAAGGCAGGGAACCGCGGCATGAACCGTGACACTCGGAAGATATTGGGCAACAGGTTTTGGGGTGCTTTTTCCCCTCATTTTTTTGTGAAAATGAAAAATTCCAGATTAATAGTGCGCAAATTTTCTGGAAAAATTTAAATTTTCATTTTCACTAACCGGATTCCAGAAATTTGTGAAAAACGTGTGGGGTCAAAAAGGCACTACTATACCCCTAGATGAATCATTGAGGGCGGTGCTGTTTCCAAAATGGGGTCACTTTGGGGGATTTCTTTTTTTCTGGTACTGGGGGGAATTCTTACTAATGCAACATGAGGTCTCCTGCCAATCCATGCTTATTTTGCACTCCCTAAGACAAATCGCGCTTTCCTTCTACTTCTTTGAGGGACCACTATATGTCCCAACAAATTTTCTATTCTGACATATATGGGTATTGTAAGACTCAAGAAGACATTGTGCAATAGGTTTTGATTTGTTTTTTTTCCTACTTCCTTGTGAGCATGAAAATTTGGGTAAAAATGTAATTTATTTGAAAAATTTAAATTTTCATTTTATGGTCTAATTCTAAAATTTTCTGTGTAATTGTATTGTGGGGTCAATAAAAACTCACCCTTGATCGATTCTTTGAGGAGTGTAGTTTCCATTAAAGGGTTCTTTTCGTTTTGTTTTTTTTTGTTTTTAGCAGCTTAGTACTTAGGGAATACCTGATTAGGTTGCCTATAAAATTCATAAATAAATGATAGCTCCAAAATCCAGTAGGTGCTCCTTCAATTATGAGGCCACATGTGGTTGAGTCAATATAAACGTACTAGGGACACATATTAATATATTGTCTAGAAACAGCAGATGTAGGGAAACTGACATTGAGTTGTGTTTTTCGTTACAATATCACTAAATTCCATAAAATAAGAGATTAAAATTGAATTTTGCTAAAAAAAATTAGATTTTGAATTTTACCCGCCTCTTTTCTTTATATTCCTGTAAAACACATAAAGGGGTTAAACAGACTTTCTAAGTGCTGTTTTAAATTACTTGTATGGGTGTAGTCTCTTACATGGGGTCTTGATTTATGTATTTTTGTTTTAACATTACAGGCCCCTCCTCAATTCTACATGTGAAACTGAAAGTGGACCCTAAAAAAATTCTGTTTGTATTTTTACTTGAAATTTGAAAAATTGCTTTCATATTTGTAAAGCCTCCTAACCGCCTAAAATATAGTTAAGTAAAATTAAAAAAATTATGCTAACATTACAGAGGACATATGGTAGGATGCTAATTTACTATACTATTTTGTGTAATATACTATCTGTTTACATGGAGTACATTTCTTGAAGTTTGGGAAAATGGCAAATTTTTCCAAAATTTCACGATTTTTGAAATTTTTCACAAAATAAAGAAGAATTATTTTGACCTAATTCTTACTTCTTAATGCACATTATGTCACGAGAAAACAAGTCTCTGAAATCACATGGATAGGTAAAAGCTTATTAAAAAGTTTTTCTTTACATAAATGATACATGACCAGATTTGAAAATGGTGCTTCTGCTCAGGAGGCACACTGGCTTTCCGGCAGTAAAGGGGTTTAATAAAGAAACCTCAATGAGGTTGGTGCATCGATAAAGAGAATATAAATCCACAGGTTTTGGTTTCTTCTGGGATTTGAAAACCGAGGACCCTTGTGCCTGAGAGGCAAAGTTTTAACTCTGAGCTACAATGTAGCTTACTTACAGTTTTTACACCATAAAACAGACCTTTTCTTTGTCTAGAGGTGGAAAGGCCCTGGGTAGTATGTCATCCTGCGGGCATTGAGATGTAATTCAAACATATCAACACACGCCTCTTCTGAGCTAACAAGCTGAAAGAGCTGGATAAAGGAAGGTATGAAACTGAGATGTGTTTCTGCAAACCCCTTTATTAAGGGGTTGTCCGGGATTACCAAACATAGCTGTTTTCTTTTACTGTATAAAGAGTGGCAAGCCAGTCCTCAGGTTGTGTGTTGTGTTGCAGCCGATGGAAAAAAGAAAAAAGAATCATCTCACTCACTTGATAGTACTAGTAGATGTTGCAGTCGTGCAGTGCTTAGTAATGCATTAGAAAAAAAACTAGAATCCGTCAGGGATATCTGCTCCGTGCATTGGTGGACACCTTTTGTTCAGAAGTTTATCAGGGCCTCTAATGAGAACTTGTAAGCTATGGCGTTCTCTGATTCCTACAGAAGATGACAGGGATATGAAAACATGGCTGCTTTCCTCTATAAACAGCGCCATACTTGTATATAGATTGTGTCTGGTCAGGCTGGTCAGCTGCACTGAAGTAAATGTGGCTTGGCTGCAATACAACAGCACAGCAGAAACAACATAGGGCCACATGTATGAAAACTGTTTAGGTCTAAAACTCAACTATGGGCAAAAAAGTGAGTTTTGGACACCTATAAGTTTTTCATACATGTAGCCCATAGAACCTGGGACAAGAGCTTGCTGCTTCAAAGGCTAAAATTCATAATATTTATTGAACAAACATTATAAGGGTATGTTCACACGGCGCGTTTAATACGTTTTTGGTTACACTTTCGATCCGAAAAGTGCTGCGTAAAATGCATCCAACACGCAGGTGCATGTATGGAGGCTTTTTTGCTTGCAGTAAGGATCACACCCCATGTCATTCTTTGAATGGATCCGGAAAGTCACATCAGAAATATACGCAAGTACAAACACGTATTGTCTGATACACCATATGCGTAATATTCACATTGAAAGCAATGTTAAATCACACTGATCAATTGTTAGATGCGTGGTTTGGGTACTGAATTAGGGTATGAAGCACGGATCCAAACACGCATCTATAAAATGTAATCCCCCAAAAAATGTATTGAACCGCCATATGACATTCTCCTATAGGGTTTGTTTCACACGATGTACTGCAGCTGCGTAACAGTAAGCGCCGCAGTACATCGTGTCGTTTCGGGGAGCTCGCATAATACGCGCGTACTCCCTCGGGGCACGGGGGGGCCCGGCGGGGGTCCACAGGCCATCATTAATTTTCATTATAGTGGGCGCGTATTCCGCAAGTATATGAATGTTGCTTATCTCGCGCACGTACAGTACGATCAGTTCTCTATGAGAACTGTGGATTACCGTAATTTCGGTGAGCATCTCATCCGTATTAGAGCGAAAATACGCGGTGGAATGCGTGATGAAATTACCCCGTGTGAACATACCCTAAAAGTACGATTACAAACAGACACGCATTTTGGTTAGGGTATGTTCACATGACGTAATTGCACCAAAGTACGCCGAGCAAATACAGTAAAACCATAGCACTCATTGAGCGCTTTGTTAAAAAAAACCTATTTCCTGCTGACACTTCATTCAGATGCTAACGCGCTGGGGAATATGAAACTGAGTAGGTGGCAGGGCCTTGCGTTGGCCTATTTCAGCATGTAATTGTGCGTGCAGCGCAATATGACATGTGAACACATCCTTATGCACTTTCATCATAGCGTATATCACGGTGCATAACCGAAACGCGTAAGCGCTTGTTCTTTGTGACTGTATTTTTATAATTTTTTTTGCAATGAATATTATGGATTTTAACCTTTGCAGCAGCAGAGGAGCTCTTGGTGCCGGATTCTATGTTTTTTCTGCTGATTTGTATTGCAGCCCAGCCCCATTTGCTTCAATGCAGCTGACCAGCAATACCAGACACAATCTATAGACAAGTTTATAGAAGAAAGCAGTCATGTTTTTTAAACCCTGTAATCTAGTGTAGGAAGAAGAGAACACCATAGCTTACAAGTTCTCCTTATGGGCACTGATAATGTTGCTGAACTATAGGTGCCGCCGACTTATTAAATGCCAGGAATTCACTTTCCTAATTGATCTTTGAGACCTTGGACTCCTTTATCATTTTTTCCACTTTGGTAATCGATAATAGCGGTGGTTTTAGGAAACAGAAACAGGCATTTAAGGCTATTATCACCGGGGAAGTTCCACTTTACAGTAATGCTGAGCTGTGTCACTGTAAATAGTGCAATATATCTTCAGTTATGTCTTTGAGAACTGCAGCATAGCCACAAGTGGAGATATAAAATTGTAAGGTCGGAGAGGTCACTGAGCAGGAGCCGAAATCATCTTTTCCCAGCAAGAAATGCATGTGAGTTACTTGTCGCAGATACCAGTTACAAGAAGCTGGAACCTTACAAAGCCGGTTTATGAAAGTGTCCTTTATGCCTTAAAGTGCACCCCCTGCCGTATAGACCGTGTGCTCAGGACTATAGCCTTAGCAGCTACTATGAGGTCCAGAGGCTGGGATTGCCCACTCTGATGCAAAAACATTGGGGCTCATTTGTTAAGGCAAATGTGCCTACGTTCTGGTGCAACTTGCACCCTCCCTAAAAAAGGCATATGTGCTTTACACATTCACAGTATCTCACATATTGTATTATACCTTTCATTAGACAACACTGAGGATATGAAACTTTGACACAATGTAAAGCAGTCAGTGTGCAGCTTGTATAACAGTGTAAATTTGGTGTGTCCTCAAAATAACTCAACACAATCAATGTCTATACCGCTGGCAACATAAGTGAGTACACCCCTAAGTGACAACAAAATTGAGCACACCCCTAAGTGAAAATGGATAAATTGTGCCCAAAGTGTCAATATTTTGTTTGGCGCCATTATTTTCCCAGCACTGCCTTAAAAGGAGTTGTCTCCCCACAGGGTTTCAAAGAATTGCATGAAAGAAATTCTCTGTCACTTCCTGGTTCATACTTATTTGCATAAGCTCCCATACTTGTATAGCTTTGTTGGCTTTCAGGATGCTAATTAGATTGTTTAGTTCTCAAACTACTCAAAGGACTTCTTATCTGATCCCCAAAACAAAAGCCTAATTTCAGAGCTTTACTTGAGATAAATTGCTTTTTATCTGTTGGCAGCAAGGACAATGGACATGACCACTGCTGACCTGTGTGATGACTCACCTCTACTGTTATCTCATTGAACAAACCAGCTCCCAGGAGATTTGTTTACTGGTAGGTTACTGAGGGAAACTGAATAGCAACACTGAGGTAATAAATTCACTTTGTATCTCTTAGGGGAACAAGAGGAGGAACAATGCCAATATATTTGGAAAATGTCTTTATTTTGTGTTCCTACAATTTGAAAGCTATTCTTTGTACGAGGACAACCCTTTAACTGCTCTTTGGGAATGGTGGTCACTAGAGCTTCACAGGGTGCAGCCCACTGGAATCCTTTCCTCTCCTTATGACGACATCACGAGCTGGTGGATGGTTAGAGGACCTTGCGCTCCTCCATCTTCCATTTGAGGATCCCCCAGAGATGCTCCATAGGGTTATGGTCTGGAGACATGCTTGGCCAGTCCAGCACCTTTACCCTAATTTTCGTTAGCAAGACAGTGGTTGTTATCATGTTGGAATACTGCCCTGCGGCCCAGAAGGGAGGGCATCATGCTCTGCTTTAGTATGTCACAATACATGTTGGCATTCATGGTTCCCTCAATGAACTGTTGCTCCCCACAGCCGGCAGCAGTCATGCAGCCCCAAACCATGACACTCCCACCACCATGCTTGACTGTTGGCAAGACACACTTGTCTCTCTACTCCTCACCCATCATTTCTATATAGGCCCCAATAAGGTAGGTAGGTATATATGTCCTCCAATGGGTTAGAGGTACATTGGGCAAAATAATTATTTCTGACCAAGGACTATCACTAACAACAAGTTCCAATCTACAATGAACAATAGAAACATATGGAGAATGGAAATAATGAATACTTAACTAATAATAATAATCTTTATTTATATAGCGGCCATACATATTAGACAGAACTTTACATGTAGAGGGTATAATTACAGACAAAAGACAGACATTACACAGTGAAAGCTACTTTAACTGGTGAGACACAAGGGGTTGAGGGCCTGCTCGCAGGAGCTTTCAATCTATTAGGGTGTATGGGTGAAACTATGGGTGACAAGTGTTGGTTTTACATTGGACCAGCCCATTGTTACATAAATATTGGGGGTAGTATACATAAAAAGTGGATGAAACTTCCATCCCAACCATATTACATCTATATACAGTTAAGTGTCCTGTGGGTGCCAAAGTGCAGGGAAGTGACGAATCTGTGACAGAATTTGGGGGGTTGGACAATTTGGGATTTTGATAGGCTTGTCTAATAAGATGAGTTTTCAGGAGCGCTACTTAATACTGTGAGGGTTGTGGAGTGTGCATGATCACATGGGGTGGGTAACATGTTTCCAGAGAACTGGTTGCAATAAGTGCAAAATCTTGGAGTACGGGCTTGGGTGGTTCGGGGATGAGTGAGGTGTGTAGTATTAGTACTCAGTTGCAGAGCGGAGAGAGAGCGGGTTGGGTGGTAGACAGTGATAATGGGAGGAAGATGTATGGGGGGTGCAGCCACTGTGTGAGCTCTTATGTGTGAGAGTGATGGGTTTATGTGTATTCTGTACTTGAATAGGCAGCCTGTGCAGAGATGACACAGGGTAGAGGCATCAGTTATAGCGGTGAAAGAAAAGACAAGCCTGGCTGCTGAATTCAAGGACAGATTGGAAGAGGGGAGTTTGTTTACCGAGAGGAAGACACATCCAAGTAGAGGAGTTTCAGTAGTCAAGACGAGAATGATAAGAGCACACAATGAGAGTTTGAGTTTTTTCCACAGTGAGAAATGGACAGGACTCTGGAGATGTTCTTGAGGTGCAGGTAATAGGAGCGAGCAAGGGATTTTGATTTGGGGGTGGATGGTCACATCATAGTTCTTTAGTTATAACCCCCAGACAGCGGGCCTAGCTGCCTAGGAGTTATGGCTGGGTACCCAACACATGAAGAGAGAAATAACTGGTGAGTCGGTTGTTTGTAGTTGGTGGGATGATAGGAAAGTTAGTTTAGTGAGGTATAGTTGGAGATAACGAGAGAGGACATGATGTCAGAGACAGCGGACAGACAGTCAATGGTGTTTTGTTAGCAGGGCAGGGAGTGATGTCTGGGGAGGAAGTGTTTAGTTTGAGTGGTCATCAGCGTAGAGAATGTTAATGAAGCCAAATCTGCTGACGGTTTGTCCAATGGGGGGGCTGTGGTAGAGTGAAATGAGGAAGAGGACCAAAGAACGGATAACTGAGGAAAAACCCGACCAGCAAGAGGGTGAGGAGAGGAGGTTAGAACCGGGGAAAAATGAGACACTGTAAGGAGCGGTCAGAGAGGTAGGAAGAGAACCAGAGAGAGCGGTAGTGTCCTGGATACCCGATGGGGGCGGAGCATGACTGAGGAGATGGAGGTGATCCACAGTTGTCTAAACGCTGCAGAGAGTCTGGAAGAGGAGCGCAATGAGTACGTTTCCATGTGATTTGCTGTTAGGGAGATCATTGAAACTTTAGAAAGAGCAGTTTCGTGGAATTAGTGTTTAGGGTGCGGAAACCGGATTGCAGAGGGTCTAGAGGAGAGTTAGGCAGACGAGTAGTGGATTATTAGGCGGAGAGTAGACAAGCGTTAGGAGTTTGGAGATAACAGGGCAGGTTAGAGACTGGTCGGTAGTTGGGGCGCAGGAGGGGGTCCAGATGAGGGATTTTTAAGGTAAGGGAGTTATAACAGGCGTGTTTAAAGGAAGATGGGAAAGATCCCAGTGGAGAGAGGAGGGTTACAGATTGTTAGTGAGGTAGAGAGGACAGCTGGAGAAATGGACTGGACAAGTGTGGGAGGGTTTGGGGTCTCTAGAGAAAGTGGTGGTGGCGAGCAGACAGGAGAAGCCTGGACACTTCTTCTAATGTCGGGGTCAAGGACTGGAGCAGATTAGAGGTATGTGCGGGGTGGGAGGGACAGATGGGGTTAAATTGGGGTTTGTGATGTGATGTTTTGCCGGATTGCTGTCAATTTTGTCTTGAGTGAGTGGCCAGGTCTTCAGCAACAGAGGTCAGTGACGGGGGTCTGGAGCTTTGGGCCTGAGGTAGGGAGTGGAAGGTGTCAAACAGACGTTTTGGTTGTTGTGTAGTGTTGAGATGAGGGAAGTGAAATCTTTTTGTTTGGCGCAGTGATAGGGCAGTTGTGGTAGGTCCTGAGCATGTATTTGTAGTGGAGAAAGTCTGCATGGTAGCCTTTACTTTCTCACAAGAGCTCAGCGCACCTGGAACAGTGCTGTAGAGGCGAGTCTGAGGCGATGTGCCAAGGATGCGGGAGTCTTGATTCTGGGTGGTGCGGTGTGTGAGTGTGCCAACATGGATTCCAGGGTGGTTGTGAGAGTTTCATTGTAACGTTTGACAGCCAGGTAGGAAAGGAGGAGGGGAGCGGATTGGGCGGCAGTGAGGATGTATGTGTCCGTGAGCACTGCGTGTTGATAGAGCGGTGATTTCGGAATGGGCGTCGGGTTGGTGTGTCGTAGAGAAGGCTGAAAGTTGTTGATTGTGAAAATATGAGATAAGGTTATGATCGAGAGATTCATAAGGAGGTTGGTAAGATTAGAAATTGAGCAGAGGCGACAGAAGACCAGATCAGAGGAGTCCCATACTTGTGAGTTGGAGAGTCAGGAAATGCGAGTGGCCAAAAGAGAAGAGGTTAGTGAAGAAGAAATGAGCGGCGGAAAGGAGAAACATAGGGGTTGTCAATGGGGATGTTGAAATTGCCCATGATTGAGTGTGGGTATTTCAGTCGTGAGGAAATGAGGAAGGTCCAGGCAAGCAAATTATGATCCTGTAACGGCCGGGGGTGAGCCGGGACGGGGGGGGCGGGGGGGTCTGTAGACAACTAGCGGACAACTGGAAAATGGCCGAAAGAGTCTGAGGGTGGGACCTTCACAAAGGAGGGGGAAAAGTGAGTGAGGGTACAGAGGGGTATGACTGGTAGGTGCAATTGTGGAGCGAGAAGTATGCCAACTCCTCCACCTGGCCTGTTTTTCAGGGTCTGGGGATGTGGGTGATGTGTAGGCCGCCGTAGGTGACGGGCAGCAAGGGATGCAGTGTCTGATTGCTGGAGCCAAGTTTCTGTGAGAGCTAGGATGATTGAGGGAGTTAGAAAGAACAAGGTCATGGACAGCAGTGTGTTTATTACAAGACGGATCGGGCGTTCCACAACAGCAAACATTTAAATGGGAGAGGAAAAGACGTACACATATTTTTACGCAGGTTAGCAGGGTTTCTGTGGGAGAAAGAGGGTGGGATGAGCAGTAAAGGAAGGTGGTACCGGGTGTTGCGGAGAGATGTTTCTCTGCATGCAAGAAGCAGGAAGAATGAAAAGTGATTTCGATGGTTCAATGTATGATATGAGCCAATGTTTGTGCCAGCACCCTGAAAAGGAGGATGGTTTGGGGTAGAGTAAAGTAAAAGTAAAGTAATGCATTGAGATGCTTGCATGGGTACAGAGGGAAGGAAGAGAGGAGCTAATGTGGATAGAGTTGTTTGGAGGCATTGACTGGGCGGTTAGGAATGGAGGAAGGAGGGCAGCAAGATAGATTGCCAAATGTAACGCAGGTGTAAAAGCTGCAGGTAAGAAAAGCCTAGCTACTTACAAAAATACGTTTCTGCCCCTTCTGCCCACTTCGGCCATAATTCGTTCAAAATTCATAGTCACTTCAAAAATGCTGTCACTTAATCAATGCTGGCAGACCAAAAAAAAATAAATAAGTACATGATAAAAAATAGTGGAGTCACCTTAAGTCCAAAGGCACCATGACGTCTTAAAGCACATACAAAGCCGTAAGACCATGCAAAACACAAGTTTTAGAAATATATTATCCTTGTGGCAAATATGTGCAGTGATGCAAGACAATGCAGGGGGCAGCTGACCCTATAACACCCCTCAGCACCCAGGCCTGCAAAAAATACTATAGATCAACCTTGGAAAACCCATCCCAAAAAGGACAACTCCGACAGGTACCTTTCTCTACAAAATCTGAACCCGTTACACCCTAGAAAGATTAATAGACTGGTCCCAACATGATCAAGTTTCGGCTCCTACAAGGACCTCATCCGGGCACCCAATGAGTAGGGGACACAATGTTATAATAGGGCATGCATCAGAGATTGACACATAAGTATATATCAAACTTGCCAACTTTTGAAAGTGGGAAAGTGGGAGATTAGAAGGGGCGGCACACGTAGCATGCGGCAAAAAAATTACATGATCACGCCAATTTTGTTGGTGCACCACACCCCTTCAAAAAGCCACACCCACTCCGCCTAACTGCATAACAACTCTAGAAGAAAGCCAGGTTGTTGCCCCCACTAGCCAGGTAGACACCGCCTCTAGCCAGATAGTGGCCCCTATAGCCAGGAAGTAGCCCCCCTTTATCCAGGTAGTGCCCCCTATAGCCAGGTAGTAGCCCCCTTTATCCACGTAGTACCCCTTATAACCAGGTAGTAGCCCCCTTTATCCAGGTAGTACCCCTTATAGCCAGGTAGATGTCCCTTTGTAGCCAGGTAGTGCCCCCTTGTAGCCAGGTAGATGACCCTTACAGCCAGGTAGATGCCCTCTTGTAGCCAGGTAGTGCCCCTTACAGCCAGGTAGTGCCCCTTACAGCCAGGTAGTGCCCTATTTTAGTAAGGTCGTGCCTCTTATAGCCAGATAGTGCCCCCTTGGAGCCAAGTCATGCCCCTTATAGCCAGGTAGATGCTACTATAGCTAATAAAAATAAAATAATAAAACTACTTATCTCATCAGGTTCCCTGTGTGTCCAGCTCCAGACATCTCCTGGGCCGGCGGAGACTGCTGACCGAGGAGACTCAGCGTCGCAGGGGGTGTGAGTACAGCCGTGTATCACACCCCCTGCGATGCTGATCTGTATGTACAGCGCAAATTGGGCACTGTACATACAGGGGAGAAAGCAGGAAGGGAACGACCCCTCCTGCTTCCTCCCTGTACAAGCAGCTGCACGTGAGAATCGCCGGGCGGGTGAGGCCTGCGGACCCGCCCGGCGATTCTCACGTGCAGCTGCTCGAACAGGGAGGAGGCAGGAGGGGTCGCCTGTAGGAACGGCCTGTGGCACCGGAGCAGCTCCTGACGCTACTCCGTACCGCAGTCATTAAACCCCCCTGCCTGCTGGCAGCGGGAGATTGGCCGACTCTTCCAGGGGGCGGGAGGTGCCCTCCATTAGCGGGAACCCCCCGCCCAAATCGGGAGAGTTGGCATGTATGGTATATATCCAGGGTAAATATGAAAAGTGTAATTGTGAGGACCCTTGCCCTTATACTATAGGGCCACAGAGGTATGATAGCACTGTTACCTGCTATAATAGGGTCCTAGAGCTAACAAGCAGTCAGGTGCTATATTACAGATAATAAGGATGCTACCTGTAGTAGTGAAGAGCCATATTATTATGACCGTCTGTCAGGAAAGGGTTGAAGGCAAAAGGTATACACTGCATTATACAGTACCTTCAGAGAGAATCCCTGTCATTCTCTGATCCCTCAGGCCCTGCACAGGTTATAGCAAAAATTGCCTGGAGTATTCCCTTAAAACAAGAAAATTGTAACTTTTAGTCTTGATTGAACCGTTTGAGAAAAGTTAAGTTCGGGGTTGAATTTCCCAACGATTTTTTTTAGAACCCCGGAGCCAAACCGGACATTTTATTTTCCGTTCGGTAATTTGTTCGGGGTTCAAATCGCTTTTCGCCCACGCTTTTTTAATATTTTTTTAGGGCTTTAAAAATCATGTAAAGGGGCGCCAAAAAAAGTACATTCTTTTAAAAAATCTAGCATCTTTAAAACCTTTGCATTTTAAACAAAAACCCGGGGGCACATGGGTTTTATCTTTGGAAAAATTTTGGGGTAATGCCCCAAAAAAAAGGGCGCATTGTGACAAGGGCGCATACTTACCCTTTAAACAATTTTAAAGTTTTAAAGTCCAAAATCACATAAAAAATTCAAGGGGTAATTTTTTAGGCGAAATATCACATAATTTTTACAAGTGAAAGTTTTGGGGGCATATCACATAATGGGTACAATTAAATTGTTTTTAAGGCGCATATTCCACTTTAAATTTTAAAAGATGAAATTTTTTAAAGACGAAATTTCACAAAAATATTAAAAGTGAAATGTTTTTGGGCGCAATTCACATAAAATTTAAAAGGGGTATGTGTTAAAACGGAAATTTTCACACAAAAATTACAATTGTATTTGTTTATGGGCGCAAAACACAAAATATTACAAGTTTTTTTAAGGCGCATATCACATAATAAAACAAGGGGTTTTTGTTTTAAAGGCGATATAAACATAAATTACAAGTGAAATGTGTTAGGCGCAATCACAAAAATTACAAGGGGAAAGTGTTAGGCGCATATCTAAAATTTATTACAAGTGTATGGGGGTTTAGGCGCCAATCACATAATATTAAAAAGTGTTTGTTTTTGGGCGCATATCAAAAATAATATTACAATTTGGTTTTTGTTTTTAGGCCCATTCATATAATATTAAAAGGGGTATGTTTTTCCCAGGTGCAATCACATAAAAAATACAATTGTATGGGTTGGGGCGCTTTTTTCCACAAAATATAACAAAAAGGGCTTTGTTTGGGCCCCCAAAACATCCGGGGGCCTCGGGGCCCTTTTAAAGGTTTTTTTTAGTAGGGCGGGGGTTCAGACAAATTTTTTTTGGCGTCTCTTTGGGGAATTTTGCGGATGAAATTTTTAAAACCAAAAAAAAAAATTTTCTTTTTTCCTGCCACAAATTTTTTCTCCCAACATCCCACCGACCCCTTTCCATCCCCACAGCAGTCACTGAACAAGGGAAAAATGAGCCCTGCCCAAAATTTGCTTTTTTAAAAACCCCTCTAAACCCCTACGTATGCCCAGTGTAATACCTAACAAATAATTTCAACAAATAAAACACCTACAAAATTGGAGAAAAAACTACCAAACGATTTAAATTGTTACTAAAAAAACACTCCCCCAAAAAACCAAGACCCAAAACTTTTTAACTCCCTTAAGGATAAAATAACCCTGCCAGACCCTGTTTAAAAACGTGACCACCACATGTTATTTTTCCATTTTGAAACATATACCACCCCTAACGGGACCATTTTGGGGGTTAGATACAAAGTTGAAATTAGAGTGAGGGGGACCAGAAAACAGGTGGGCCCACGTGGGCTTCAGGGGACAGAACAGGGACACAACTTATTTTTCCCAAGCCCAGGAAATTCCCCGGGGTTTTTTCAGCGGGTGAAAACCCAACACAAACAAAAAAAAAGCCTTTAGTTTTCAGGCAAACAAAAATAAATACCTGCTCGGCAGAGCTCTCACTAAAAACCAAGGTTTTCCCTGACTAGTACTTGGAAACAATTTGGGTGAAATTTACGGGCAGGTTTCCTTCACAGATGGTCTTTCCTCTGAGCCCCCAAAGTATAAAATCAGACCCCGCATTTGGCCTGCAGACCCGGGCTTTATAGGCCCCTGAACCCCGCCTCCCTGGGCGGGGGAGTGGCCCCCCACCCGGCTTCTTTTGACCCCCCATCCAGGAAAAGCCGACCCAACCAAAAGGGGTTTGGGAACCCGCTTATCCCAAAACTTTTGCCATAACATAAGTTTCCTGACACCCAAACTGTCGGTTTCCCCTTCACCAAAAACCGGGCCCTTTCTCGGGGAACCCCCCCGAAATTACCCAAAATCCCCCCAAAGGCCCCCATAGGGAAGCATTCAAAGGAGAAAAATATCTCCCCTCAACAATGCCGCCGGGTCCCCGGTCTCACATACCCCTCCCCCTCTGTTCGAACCTTTGGGCCCGGACACTTTTTAAGTTTACCAAACAGTATTTTTCTTGCCCATTTCCGTCGCATTGCCCTGTAGTCTTCCTTTTCCCTGTTTCTAAAAAAAAACCCCTGAAATTTCTAAAGTGTCGGGAAACCATCTGGTAACCCTGAAATTTTCTCCCCCTTCGCTTTGGGACATCCGGGGCAAGCGTTGAGTGGCCGGGTGATCCCCCTTTAAAAAGCGACCCCAGTAGGAAAGTACTTAAGGGACCCCAAGGGCCCACTTGATGGCCAAACACCTCCGCTCCACAATACTGTAATTCCCCCTCTGCGGGATTTAGCTTCCTACTTAAGAACGGGATTTGGGTGCTCCCCCTCCGTCAACTTCCGGGGAAAGCACTGCACCCGGGTTCCCAAAAACAAAACACATCCCCTGTACAACAAACCCCCTTTTTAAAATTTTGGGGTGATCAGTACTGGCCTTTAAAAAAGGGGCCATTTTTATAACCCCTTGAATCCCCTCTCCCCCTTCTGGTTCCAAGTAAAAAATAACAGATTTATTTTTTTTTTTCCATCGGTTACGGGGGCTGCTATCCCTGGGCAAATTTTGGGGATGAACCTCCGATAGAAACCCATGATCCCTTTAAAAAGGGCCCCACCCTCCCTTTTTTGGTTTTGTGGGTTTTTGGCCCCATTTGAATCGCCTCCACCTTATTAACCTGGGGTTTGAAACACCCCTACCTATATGAAACCCCCGGGTACCGGGTTCTTCCCAGTCCAAAAAGCACATTTTTTGGGGGGGTTTTTTGCCGGGTCCCCGGGGCCCCCTGGGGGAAATTTAAAAGTAGGGGCCTTTTCCCTTTCCCGGAAATGGCTGCCCAGCCCCTCACAAAGATTTTTTAAATGCCCCAACCAGAAAAAGGGCCCGAAGCATATCGACGATGGGGCTTAAAGGAGAATCCATTAATCTCGGGAAGGTGGCCAAGCCCCAGGGGGGTAAAAACCGAAAGGCAAAGGGAGACATACTGGAACAACCCTTTCCCGGGGTAGCAAAAAAACCGTTCCCTTTTGTTTGGCTTGGGTCTGTAAGGGGAACTTGCCAGTAGCCTTTAGTGAGGCAAAGAGTAATAAAAATATCTTTGCAAGTCCTAACCTCTCAATATTTGCTCATGGGGCCCTGTGGCATTGGGGAAAAGCTTGGGAAACCCTTTGGGGACCTCATTAAAACTTTCCCCGGGAAAACATTACAGAAGCAAAATGAAACCATCCACTTTACTTCGGACTCTTCAATCACCCCCCCGGGGCAAAAACATTCTTGGGCCTCCCCAAAAATGGGCCCCTCCTTTCGAGCCCCTGGGACCCCGGGAAAGGTTTCCCAAAAAAACCCCTTTACAACCCCGGTCAGTGACAATGTCATGTTTTTATGACATTAGACCTCCCCGGTACCTCCGGAAACACATTTTCCCGTTTCCTCTGTATGAATTTTTCGGGTTTTCCTGCTTTTGAATTTGAAAAAAGGGACTCTGGGTACAAAAACATCTCCCGGGAAAATAAACTATGGGGGGGTTTCTCACTTGGGAGGCCCAAGGTTCCCCCGGTCCCTTCCAAGGATTTTTTAAGAAAAATTTTAAAATGTTACAGTTGGCTCTGTCTACGTCTACCAGGCTGGTACACGTTTTTAATTTTTACTTCCCCCACTTTCTCCACAAAAATTTAAAAGGGTCCTTGCCACTTTGCCAGGGAACTTGCTCTCCCAAGGGGGGCACGAGACAAACACCCTATCACCAAAGGGTTTAAAACTCCTCACTTTTGCCCCCCGTTATATAACCCAAAACCTCTGGGCCTCTTCGCCTGATGTAAGTGTTTTTCCCCAAAAGATGGGCATAAAAACCCCGCAAATTTGATCTTGCATTAGGAAATTTTGCTCGATTAAAAGTTTCCTTTTAGGGGGTTTGGGCTCTTCGCTCCCATTTTCCTTGCTATCTCAAGGAGTTCCCCCCTGGACGCTTCCATAGACTAAATCAAAAGGGAAAAACCCTTTGAGGACTTTTGGAAACTTCCCTGACTGAGAACCCTCAAATATGGCAGCAGACAACTCAGGGCCCCTTTCCCCTCTTTACTGGGCCAAACCTTTTTTAGCATCTTTTTTTTTTGGGTTTTGGGTTTAATTTGTTCAACAAGTCCATTTTCCTTTGGGGGGGTTTGGGATTAAAGGGCAGGGAATGTTTAAATGCTAAGTAACTTGCACAATTCCTTCATTTACCCGGACATGAAGGGAGTTCCTTTTTTTGGGAGGATCTCTTTGGGGTACCTGTACAGAAAACATATGGAACAGCTCCTTTTGGGGATATTCTTAGACAAGTGTATTCCCCAAAAGGGACAGCCCCCCGGGGAAAGGGTGGCATAATTTTAATACTACCAGTTTTTATACTGATGGGCCCCCTTTTGACTTTATTAGGGGCCCACTAAATTCCCTCGCAAACCTCCAAAGGGTATTTTTTGATATGGGGAAGTGGCCCCCAAGGGGGAAATTCCTAAAAAAAAGGGGAAACGGAAACGGACACTTGAACTTGGGGCCCGGACTCACTACCGCTTCACCAGTGTACACCCTGGCCAGAAAAACCTCTGGAGAATGCCCCTTCCTTGGGGCTTTTCCGTGCCTAAGTTTCCCTCCCCCAACCCCGTTTTTTTAAAAAAAAAAAGGGGAGGGTTAAGAAACCCCTTCTCCGAAAAAGGGTGGGGGCACCATTTTTGCTCCACCCCCCTCCCCCCGGGATTTTTTTCAAATTGGTTTCAAAAAGGTCTTGGGGTGACTGCCATATTCGGGTAAAACCTTTTCCAGCCCCTGGGTACTGAGGCCCCCCAAATTTACCACCCTTTAAAATTATCCCCCAACTTTTGCTAAGGTTGGGTCCGAAGGGGAGCCCCCGAAGTTAAACCCGCGAGACATCTAAAAACAGGGATGGGAGCCACTTCCTCCTGCTTCCCAACCCCACCAGCCAGGGCTGCTAGGGGAAAACAATCACAACCCCCCTGTTTCCCCCCCTACAGTTTGGGGGTCATAGCATCCCGGGGGGAAAAGGGTTTTGTCAACAGGCATAAACCCTTTAAAATTTTTCCGCCACAATTCCCCCGAATAAAGGGAAGTCTCTCCCCAGAATCAACCGGGGTTTCATTAGGGATAGGAAACCCCGCCCCTTCATGAAAAGGCACTCCGCAAGGAGTCCCCTTTGTTTTTTACAAGAACGTAGGGTATTCCTTGGTTTTCCCCCTGGGACTCACAGGGAAACCCCGGGTAACACTTTCCCCCCCCATTTAAATTTGGGGGTTTGATTGGCTGGCATGCCCCCAGTGTAACTAACTTTCCCCAAATCCCCCGTAGAGCTTTTCACGGGGAAAATCATTCACCTTTACGACAGAGTTTTTTGATCATCTCCAAAACAGTCTCTGCACAGCAAAACCAGCCGGGGAAACAAAGACCTCCGTCTAGCCGTATCAAGTCCATGGGCCTAGGGTAAGGGGGCAGTTTTTGCAACAAAACATGCCCCAGGCCCCCCCTACAAAAACCCCCAAAATAACATTGGCCCCCTGTCCCCAAAGAGGCCCCTGCCCTTGCACCGGGCTGTCCCCGTTGGGACCTCCCTCTCTGACGTAGATCTCCCTCTTTAAACCACCTCCCCTTTTGGGGCAAAATTTCTCACCCCCCTTTTTTGATTGGAAACCGGGCCCTTAAACCCGACATCCCAGGCGGTTTTGCTGTTCCCAGGGTTGGAGCGTCCAGAAGGCCCCCGCTTGTAGCAAGCCCCAGTGGCTTTATACCTTTTTCCCCAGGCCCAACCCCAAAGGGTTTTTGGCATCTTTAGGGTCCCCTTTTCCCACCCACATGGGTTTTCTGGGGGGCAACGACCGGGTGAACTTGTCCGGGAACAACCAGTTCCACCATCCCGGGGGTGGGGTCGCTCCTCTGGTTTTAACCACTTTTTTTTCACAAGGTGGACCAGGTCGTAATCTGGGACCTGGCCCCGGCCCGGTTTGGGCCGGGAAAAGGGCCAGTTGTGTACACGCCGCCCCCGGAAAGTTTTGGGGTTTTTTCCCCCCAAGCGGGCCAGGGTTTTTCAGCCTTTTAAAATTGGGAATGTCCCTTTTGGGAACCTGCCCCGCTGAGGTCCAAAAAAATGCCCTTTTTGTGGGGTTTTTCCCCGGGGCAGAAAAGGCCCCCAAAAACCCTCAGCCCAGTGGGGGCACAGGTAGACTCTCAAACCTGCCATCCGTTCAAAGACAGCCAGAAAAGGCCTCAACGTCGTCTGTGGGGGGTCATCTTCTGCAGGGACTCTTTTACCGCAGCACGGGTGGGGGGGGAAGGGAGCCTGACGCCTCTGCACCACTTTGGGGCCAAAGGCTTGGACTTTTTCTCCTGCAGGGGTTTCGGTTTTAATTTTTGGGGCCCGGGTCTCCTGCAAGGGGGATACGATTTTGCCCCCTATCAACCCAACTATTTGGGTTCCCGGGCCCGGGGGGTTTGCATTTCCCCCTCCGTGGGACCTTTTTTGCGGTTTTCAGTCATCAGTTGGAGGCTGGAGGGTTGGGCCCCGGATTAAACTGTTTGAGCATTTTTAACCATGTTTTGCCAAAATCTGGTTTAGACAAAAAGTTTTCAGCCCTTTTTCCCAGGGCAAGGGATTTCAAAACAAAACTTCCCGTCAAAAGTGTTGTGTCCCCTTTTTCGTCCGCGCCCCGCCCTCCGAAGCACCAATGTTGAGGGACCCCCATATTAGGGGGCCACAAACAGGAAAGGGAGAATGGGCTTCAAACCGACAAAAAGACAGTGACCAAACTTTAAGTTCAAATCTAGGCGTTGCCCGGTTTATTTTTAGCAGGAGCAAACAACACAAACAAAAACAAGCCTTAGCTTCAGGCAAACAGAAAATAAATACCTGCTCGGCGAGCTCTCACTAGACACAGATTCCCTGACTAGTACTTTGGCACAGCTTGTGCAATTACAGCAGTTCCTTTACAGACGGTCTTTCCTCTGAGACCCAGAGTTATACATCAGACCCTGAACTGGCCTGCAGACCTAGCTTATAGGCCTGAGCCCCGCCTCACCTGGGGCGTGGGAGTGGCCACCCACCCGCTCTTTGACCACTCCAGGAAAAGCCGACCCAGACCAAAAGCGGATTGGAACCGCTTATACCAAACATGTCAGTAACGTATTGTTACTGACACACAAAATGTCGGCTTCCCTTCACCGAGACCAGGCTTCTCGGTGACACGCATTACTCCACATACTCCCCAAGGCCGCATAGGAGAGCATTCTAGGAGAAATATATCTCCCCTCGATAATGTCACTGTCTCACAGTAGGCTCTGGAGAAATATAAGTGATTACACTGCAGTTGCATTTAGTGACTTACAGGAGACGTCTCTGAAGAGTTGTTCTATTTCCCTTCTTCTTCTCCATCTGTCCCAGACGCCATCATGACTTCTACCGTCCACAACTCTTCAATGTAGAATGTACAAAACAAACATCTTAAACTCCTCATTTTATCAGCATTTCTCTACAATTTCCTATCTCTATACAAAATTCCCATCTATAGTGCCCCAAATGGTAATAATTACCCCCTATAGGTAAATATTTTCCCCCTATAGCCAGGTAGTAGCCCCCTTTAGCCAAGTAGTTGCCCCCTCTCGCCAGGTTATTAGCCCCTCGAGCCAGTTTATTAGCCCCCTATAGCAAGGTTATTAGCCTCTCTAGCCAGGTTACTGGCCTCTGTAGCAAGGTTACTGCCCTCTGTAGCCAGGTTACTGCCCCTGTTAGGCAGTAATATGCCCCCTGTAGCCAGTAATATGGCCCCTGTAGCCAGTAATATGCTCGTTGTCGTCGAGTTATTAGCCCCCTGTAGCCAGGTTACTGCCCCCTTAGCAAGTAATATGCCCCCTTAGCCAGGTAATATGCCCCCTTTGCCAGTAATATGCCCCCTTAGACAGTAATATGCCCCCTTAGCCAGGTTATATACTCCCTTAGCCAGGTTATATGCCCCCTTAGTCAATAATATACCCCATTAGCCAGGTTATATGCCCCTTTAGTCAGTAATATGCCATCTTAGCCAATTATATGCCGTCTTAGCAAATTATATGCCCGCTGTAGCCAGTAATATGCCCTCTGTAGCCACATATGCCCCCTGTAGCCAGTAATATGCCCTCTGTAGCCACATATGCCCCCTGTAGCCAGTAATATGCCCCCCCGTAGCCACATATGCCCCCTGTAGCCAGTAATATGCCCCCCATAGCCACATATGCCCCCTGTAGCCAGTAATATGCCCCCCCCTGCAGCCAAATATGCCCCCGTTAGCCAGTAATTTGCCCTCTGTAGCCACATATGCCACCTGTAGCCAGTAATATGCCCCCCCCCTAGCCACATATGCCCCCTGTAGCCAGTAATATGCCCCCCTGTAGCCAGTAATATGCCCCCCGTAGCCACATATGCCCCATGTAGCCAGTAATATGCCCCACCTGTAGCCACATATGCCCCCTGTAGCCAGTAATATGCCCCACCGTAGCCACATATGCCCCCTGTAGCCAGTAATATGCCCCCCCGTAGTCATATATGCCCCCTGTAGCCAGTAATATGCCCCCCCTTAGCCACATATGCCCGCTGTAGCCAGTAATATGCCCTCTGTAGCCACATATGCCCCCTGTAGCCAGTAATATGCCCTCTGTAGCCACATATGCCCCCCTGTAGCCAGTAATATTGCCCACCCGTAGCCCCATATGCCCCCTGTAGCCAGTAATATGCCCCCTGTAGCCAGAAATATGCCCCCTATAGCCAGTAATATGCCCCCCTGTACCACAATGCCCCCTGTAGCCAGTAATATGCCCCTCCAAATGCCCACATATGCTCCACCCTGTAGCCAGTAATATGCCCCTCCATAGCCACATATGCCCCCTGTAGCCAGTAATATGCCCCCCATAGCCACATATGCCCCCTGTAGCCAGTAATATGCCCCCCGTAGCCACATATGCCCCCTGTAGCCAGTAATATGGCCCCCCCTGTAGCCACATATGCCCCCTGTAGCCAGTAATAGGCCCCCCTGTAGCCACTTATGCCCCCTGGAGCCAGTGATCTACCCCATAGCTAATAAACATAAAATAAAAAAACCTACTTACCTAATGAGGCACGGTCCGCGCTTCCAGGTTCTGCAGCTTGTGAACGGTGTAAGCAGCGTGATGTCATCACGCTACTTACGCCGTCTTGCGGGGCCCGGGATCTCCTCGGCCGCAGAGCTGCCAGCTTAGAGGATCCCAGCGTCGTAGGGGAGTGATGAAAGCGGCGCGTCACTCCCCTGCAACGTACATACCGTCCTGCCTCCTCCCCGACTCTGACTGCGCGGCCACTGTGAAATGGCCGCACCGTTAGAGATCGGCGCACGAAGGAGCGCTCCAGGCCTACGGCAGTGGCCTGGAGCCGCCGAGACTCAGGGTACAGGCAGATTCATTCGGGGCTCGGGCCCCGAATGAATCTGCCTAGCGACGCCCCTGAGTATAAGTGTATGTGTTAGGCGCATATCACAAAATCTTCCACGTGTATGTGTTAGGTGCATATCACATAATATCACAAGTGTATGTGTTAGGCGCATATCACATAATATTACAAGTGTATGTGTTAGGTGAATATCACATAATAGTTCAAGTGTATGTGTTAGGAGCATATCACATAATATTACAAGTGTATGTGTTAGGCGCATATCACATAATATTACAAGTGTATGTGTTAGGTGCATTTCACATAATATTACAAGTGTATGTGTTAGGTGCATTTCAAATAATAGTACAAGTGTATATGTTAGGCGCATATAATAATAATAATAATAATAATCTTTATTTATATAGCGCCAACATATCACATAATATTACAAGTGTATATGTGTTAGGCGCATTTCATATACTGGTAATAAGTTATGCGCCTCAATGCGCGATGTGCCTCGATAGGCGCATTACATATTCTACCAATGAAATGCTATGTGCCACGATTAGCGCAAATCGCGGCACATAGCATATCATTGGTAGAGTATGTAATGCGCCTATCGAGGCACAGCGCGCACGGAGGCGCATAGCTTATCATTACGAGTGTTTATATGTGATAGGCGGATTACATAATCTTGTTATGCCCCTCCGTGCACCATGCACCTCGATAGGCGCATTACATACTCCACCAATGATATGCTATGTGCCGCGATTTGTGCTAATCGCGGCACATAGCATATCATTGGAAGTGTATGTATTGCGCCTATCGAGGCACATTGCACACGGAGGGGCATAACTTCTTACCAGTATATGAAATGCGCCTAACACATATACACTTGTAATGATATGTTATGTGCCTCCGTGAGCAATTATTGCATACACTTCCAATGATATGCTATGTATTATGGAGTCGCACAGCGTATCATTTTTAGGCGCATTTCAATGTGCTGTGCCCGGCGTATAATGCGCCTAGTGTTGGTGAACTGTTATGGATGGTAATTCCAGCTTCTTCTCACCTGTATAGGTATAAAAATTAACCCGAAAAATTCTCCCATTGACTTTAATGGGGTTAGAAGTTCGAGTTCGACTCGAACTTCGAACCGAACTTCTCAAAGAACTTTTTAGGGCTCGCTCATCACTAGTAACTTCGTCCTGTGATCTTTCTGTACGCCCCTGCCTATTCTTATCTATATCCACCATTCGGAGAGGCTTTTTTACGTGATCTGTACCGTGTTTGTGTTGCTGATTGTAGATGATGACTCTTGCGCGTTCTTGGCACCAACCAGATGACGACACGATGAGCGATGTATTGCATTAAGTAAGGCGTGAGATAAATGATAGACAGCATACAGTCATTAAAATGGAACCATATATCCTGCATGTTCTAGAGTAACAGCGACAAGCAGTGTCCTCACCTCCAGAGTCTGAGAGCCTGAAACCCCCCAGGAATATGGTGTCATCTACTGCAGGTTCATAAAACTGCTAATTTCCTGAATATATAGCAGCCTATTAATTAGGTAACATATGCATGTACGATAAGGACCGCGCAATGCTCTCCAATGTATGTAAAAATAATGCATCAGGCTCGCAATGATTAAACGTTGTCGTCCTAATGCTTGCATTAGCCGGCGCTCCCAGGCCATTCTCCAGCATAATAAATGGGGAAGGAGGGGGGCACAGAGCAATAATGATAACGTGCGCCTGTCAGGGCAAAAATGAAGGACGCTGCAGGTAACCTGCTATTGTATTCTCGGCTGCAGAAGGCTGTCTATACCTATTACCAGAGCAAACATAGTAAATTTCCATACATTAGGACCTATTATAGGCATTCATGGAAGAAAATGTGGCATTAAAGCTATAAAATGGATTATCAGAGGAATACAATCAACCATGGCATTAAAGTCACCTGCCTTATACTGTGTACGTCGCCCTTGTGCTGACAAAACAGCTCTGACCCATTTGGGCTCCACAAGACCTCTGATGGTGTCCAGCTGTAAAGGAATGATGACATATCGTTAGGCTCAAAACTGATAGGTGCGGATTCCACCTCTGGGTCCCGCACCTCTCTCGGGAACGGGACCTCACGAGCATAGTTGCCAACTTTTGAAAGTCAAAAAGCCGGCGACTACCGTGGGCGGCGCGCGTAGCGCGCCGCGGCAAAAATTTGCATGGACACGCCCATCTTGTCGGTATGCCACGCCCCTTCAAAAAGCCACACCCACTCCACCTAACTGCATAACGGCTTTGGAAGAAAGCCAGGTAATGCCCTTATAGCCAGGTAGTAGCCCCCCATAACAGGTAGTGCCCCTTACAGCTGGTAGATGCCCCCTTGTAGCCAAGTAGATGCCCCCTCTGTAGCCAGGTAGAGCCAAATTTGTAGCCAGGTAGATGCCCCCCGTGGTTAGCCAGTAGGTGTGCCCCCCTTTGTTAGCCAGGTAGGTGCCCCCATCTGTTAGCCAAGTAGTGCCCCCATTGTTAGCCAAGTAGTGCCCCCATTGTAGCCAGGTAGTGCCCCCATCTTTTAGCCAGGTAGTGCCCCCATCTTTTAGCCAGGTAGTGCCCCCATCTGTTAGCCAGGTAGTGCCCCCATCTGTTAGCCAGGTAGTGCCCCCATTGTTAGCCAGGTAGTGCCCCATCTGTTAGCCAGGTAGTGCCCCCATCGTTAGCCAGGTAGTGCCCCATCTGTTAGCCAGGTAGTGCCCCCATTGGTTGCCAGGTAGTGCCCCCATTGGTTGCCAGGTAGTGCCCCCATTGTTGCCAGGTATCCCCATTTTTGCCTGGTAGTGCCCCATTGTTTCCCAGGTACTGCCCCCCTGGTTTCCCAGGTAGTGCCCCCTCTGTTGCCAGGTAGTGCCCATCTGTTAGCCGGGTAGTGCCCCCATCTTTACCAGGTATGCCCCCATTGTTGCCAGGTAGTGCCCCCTCTGTTGCCAGGTAGTGCCCCATCTGTTAGCCAGGTAGTGCCCCCATCTGTTACCCGGTCGTGGCCCCCTTGTTTGGCCAGGTAGTGCCCCCTTTTTGCCAGTATGCCCACATTGTTGCCAGGTAGTGCCCCCTCTTTGCCGGGTAGTGCCCCCTCTGAAAGCCAGGTAGTGCCCCTCTGTTAGCCAGGTATTTCCCCCCATCTGTTAGCCAGGTAGTGCCCCCTTTGTTGCCGGGGTAGTGCCCCCTTTGTTGCCGGGTAGTTGCCCCCATTGTTGCAGTATGCCCCCTCTGTTGCCTGGTAGTGCCCCCTCTGTTAGCCAGGTATTGCCCCCATCTGTTAGCCAGGTAGTGCCCCCTTTGTTGCCGGGTTTAGTCCCCCAAATGTTGCCAGGTGTTTCCCCCATTGTTGCCAGGTAAGCCCCCATTTGTAACCAGGTAGAGCCCCCTAAAGCTAATAAAAAAAAAAAAAATAAAATCCACTCACCTCACCGGGCTCCTCAGCGCGCCGTCCCGACCGATCTCCTCAGCGGCGCAGGGGGAAGTGAGAGCAGCCGCGCGTCCCTCCCCTGCAGTCGCGCGTCACTTCCCCCTGCGCCGTTGAACTGTATGTACGGCGCACACACAACCGGCGCCGTACATACAGGGAGAGGAGGGAGGAGGGAGCGATCCCTCCTCCACCTCCCCGCACCGTGAGACCGCGGGGCCCGGGGGAGCGGCCGCTGCGCCCCCCGGGTGCCCCCAAAACCCCCTGTAGGGGCGGGCCCCCCCGGGGCAAGGTAGCGCACCACCCTACTCTTTGCGCCGCGGTAATTTAAAGGACCCCCCCCCGGGCCCCACGGGCGGGAGGAATGCCAACCCCCCGGGGGGGCAGGGGGACCCAAAAAGCGGGACCCCCCCCCCAAAAACGGGGGATTTTGGGAGTAGCTCAAGAGGTTTTGTCTAAGGGAAAGGAGAACTGGTTGTCTTGTCCCGGACTCTCCCTTTTTTCTATTGGGTTCTCATTTCAGGGGGATCACTGTGTTTTTTCATTCTCCCCCAAGGGAGGGTTTCCCAAATACAGGGGGTGTGAGGGTTTTTCCATTCTGTTCTATGGGATTCCCCGTAAAAGGGAGCGCTGTGTTCTCCATTCGGGGTTTTAGGGAGTTTTTTCCCCCTACAAAGGGGGGCGCTGTGTTTCCCCCATTCGTTCTATGGCAGTTTTCCCCGAAAAGGGGAGCGCTGTTTTTTCATTCCCCCCTATGGGATTCCCCTTAAAAGGGGGGCGCTGTGGGTTTTCCATTCTGTTCTATGGGGAAAAACCCAAAACAGGGGGGCCTGGGGTTTTCCATTCTGTTATTAGGGGGGTTCCCCGTGCAGGGGGGGCGCTGTGTTCTCCATTCTCCTCTATGGGAGTTCCCAGGGACAGGGGAGCGCGTGTTTTTCCCCTTCCCTCAAGGGAGTTCCCAGTTAAAAAGGGGGGCCGGGTGTGTTTTTCCATTCTGTTTTTTATGGGGGTTCCCCCTTTCAGGGGGGCGCTGTGTTTTTCCCAAATTTTTTTCTATGGGGGTTCCCCGACAAAAGGGGGGAGCTGTGTTCTCCCATTCCCGTTCTATTGGATTCCCATAAAGGGGAAGGTAAAGTTCTCCATTCTGTTTTATGAAAGTTTTTCCCCCGCACAGGGGACGGCTGTGTTCTCTATTTCCGGGCCATGGGGGGTTTTTCCCCGTAAAGGGAATGGAAAAGTTTTTCCATTCTGTACAAGGGAAAAATTTTTCAAAACAGGGGAAACGCTGTGTTCCCCATTCTGTTCTAAGGGGAGTTCCCAGTACAGGGGAGCCTGTGTTTTCCATTCTTTTTCTGGGGGAGTTCCCAGTACGGTGGGGCCTGTGTTTTTTCATTCTGTTCAAAGGGAAAATTTCCCCGTACAGGGGAGCGCTGTGTTTTTTCATTCTGTTCTATGGGAAAAACCCCCCTTTCAGGGGAGCGGGGTGTTTTTTCACACAAAACAAAGGGGAGTAGAATCGGATACGGGGCGCTGTGAACAAATGGGCCCGGGCCCCTTGTAAACCCCCCCATTCCGGGGGATTTTGTGGATAGAGTGTCCCGGGGCCCTTTTATCCTCCATGTCCCGGGGGGGCTGTGGTAATGCCCGGGCCTGTAACCCCATGTCAGGGGCGGCTGGGATTAATTCCGGGGCCCCCGTGTATCCTCCATGCAGGGGCAGCTGGGGATTAGTCCCCCGGGGCCCGAGTTCCCCCTTTTCGGGGCGGCTGGGTAAGTGTCCGGGCCCGGTATCCTCCATGTCGGGGGCGGTGGGATATAGTGTCCCGGGCCCGTGTACCTCATGTCGGGGGCGCTGGGGATATAGTGCCGGGCCCGTGTATCCTCCATGTCCAGGGGGCGGCTGTGGATATGTGCCCCCGGCCCGTGTATCCTCATGTCAGGGGCGGCTGTGGATTTTTGGTCCCGGGGACCCCCTGGTGTATTAAATCGGGGGGTGTGGATAAGTTGCCCCGCCCTGTGTTCCCCATGTCGGGGGGCCCAGCTGTGGATAATTCCCCCTTTTCCTCCCGCAGGGGCGCTTGGAATTGGTTTTTGACTTTGCGGGGGCCTGCCCTCTAAGGGTTTTTTGATAAAAATTAAACCTTGGGTTGAAAAAAAGGTGTTTTTTCTATCGGTCGTCTCAAGGTTTTGGGGAAATGATCCCTGATTCCCCCTTTCGAGGGGGCCGGGGGCCAGATTGGGGGGATACTTTTAATTTTTTTTGGCTCCCTCCTCCCTTTCTCCCTTTTTATGGGGGCCCTGTCGGCTCTACAACGGCACGGCCAGGGAATACCGCCTGTCACTCCCCCTGGCCGAGGATCCGCCAAGGGGCCCCTGCACCCGGGGTGGGTTTCCCTTTTAAATTTTTTTTTTTAAGCTTAGGGGGCCACTACCTGTTTTTCAAAAAGGGGGGCCTCCCGGTAAAAATGGGGCATATGGCTAAAAGGGGGGTCTCCCGGGGAACAAGGGGGCACTACCTTACTACAAAAAGGGGGGGCACTACCGGGCTACAAGGGGGGGTCTACCTGGCTACACGGGGGGGGCTCCCTGGCAAAGGGGGGGCACTACCTGGCAACAGAGGGGGCACACCTGGCAAACAATGGGGGCACTCTGGCTAAAATGGGGGCCACCTGGCAACAGGGGGGGCACTCCCTGGCAAACAATGGGGGCATACCTGGCAAAAGGGGGGGTCTACTGGCAACAGAGGGGGCAACTACCTACTACAAAAAGGGGGGGCACTCCCCTTGGCTAAAATGGGGGTCAAATGGCTACAAGGGGGGTCTACGGGGCAACAGGGGGGGGCACTACCTGGCACAGAGGGGGCACTCCTGGCAAAACAAGGGGGGCACACCTGCTAAAATGGGGGGGCCCTACCTGGCAACAGAGGGGGCACTAACGGGGCTAAAAAAAGGGGGCACTACGGCTAAAAATGGGGGGTCAAACCGGGCCACAAGGGGGGGGCCCTACCTGGCAACAAGGGGTCTACCGGGAAACAAGAAGGCACTACCTGGCTAAAAAAGGGGGGCCTCTGGAACAAGGGGGCACTACGGGCTAACAAGGGGGGCACTCCCGGGCAAACAAGGGGGGACCTACCGGGCAACAAGGGGGGTCTACCTTTGGCAACAAGGGGGGGCAACCGGGCTACAAGGGGGGGTCTACGGGCAACAAGGGGGCACTACCTGGCAAAAAGGGGGCACTCCCGGCAACAAGGGGGCAACCTGGCAACAAGGGGGGCACTACCTTTGCAAACAATGGGGCACTCCTGGAAAAACAATGGGGCCCCTGGAAAAACAGGGGGCACTCCTGGCTAAAAAGGGGGCACTCCGGGGCTAAAATTTTGGGGGTCTACGGAAAAGGGGGTTTCTACTTGGCACAAGGGGCACTCCCGGCCAAGGGGCACTACCGGGGTATGGGGGGCTACCCTGGCATAAAGGGGCACTACCGGTTTTCTTAAAGCCTTATGCATTAGGTGGGTGGGGTTCTTTTTGAAGGGGCGTGGCGCTACGGCCCCGCTTACTAAAATTCCGCTTTTTATTTTCAAAGTTTTCAACATGGTATTTGGGGCCTCTTTTATTTAAAAGTATTTATTTAAGATTAAGGGGGGGATCATCAGGTTTCTATTTTTTCAGATAACCAAGCTATGCAGGGTAGGGGAATCTTGGAAGATCCCCCCAAAGGGAGCCCCCTGGACACACGAGTGTTGGGCATCCATTGCAAATGGGGTTCAAAGTGGATAAATTAAGGGTTTGCATCTGGGGGGGAAAAAAATCTGCAGCATTCCCTTTTTGGGCCTAGGGGGAAAAAAACTTGGAGAATCGCTTGTTGAGAAAGATCTGGGTTTTGTAGATCAAGACACAAACAGACAATGTCAATCAGCTGCCTCTAGGGGAGAGAATTGGCGGGTTTTAAAAGAGGCCTGGACCGCGGAAGGGGTTAATTTACCGTGTATAAAACATGGGCGACCTCACTTTTTAATATGCTGTTTTAGTTCTGGGGCCCAGTTTTTAAAAAGAAAATTTAAAGGGCTAAGAGAGGGCAAAGACGAGCAAAACCAACTTATAAGGGGGAAAGGAGATCTTAGTTATGAGGGGAGGTTAGTAGAATTGAACTTATTTAGTCTTGGAAAGAGGCTCCGGGGGGAAAATGATTAAATTTTTATAAAAATATAAAGTCCCTACAAAAATAAAGGGGGAAAAAATTTTAAATAAAACCCCCCAAAAGACAGGGACATTCCCTTCATGGGGAAAAAGAAACAATCTCCAGAGGAGAAAGGTTCTTCACTTAAGAACGTAAACTGTTGGGAAAAAAGGGCCTTAGGGGCTGGGCAAGCAGGACAGGGGAGGGTTTTAAAAAAGCTTAGATAACTACCTGGGAATAAAGAATATTTAAAGTTATTGCTTTTTAAAAATTCGGATCCCGGCCGGGGGGGGCCGGGGGCAGAGATGGGGTCTCCCGGAGCAGATTTGGTTCTTTTTCCTTTTGGGGTTTTTCAGGGACACCATGGGGAGTGGGCTTAAAATCCTTCTCCTCCCCTTTACCCAATTTTTTCCCCCCCCTATTTTAACTGAGGACAAGTCTTTTTAAAACCATACTAATATGTAAATATATGAAAGAATAGAGCTACGCTATTTTTGCATTAAAATGATGGACACCATAATGGAAACCCAAACGACACCATTGTAGTCAACAGAGTCCATCGGTGTTGTTGGTGTCTGTTATGTCAAAAACAATGCGGCGCTACCGTTGTAATAGAGGCTCCTGACATAGATGAGAGCCGGGCCTAAATTTTGAGCAAACTGTAATTGTTGATATTTTAATTGCTTGTAGTCTACAATATTTTTTCCTCAAATATTGAAATATTTTAAAAATATTTATTTTACATATTCATTTCTAAGGATTTTTGTTCATTTTGCTACACTGTACATCCTTACCTGTCGTGCAAAAAAATGAAATGGAAGAATTTTTTTTTAAACAATTTTTTTTTCTTTCTAAATCCTGCTCTCAAGATTAATATCTAAATAGGAATGGTGTTCTGGGATCCTAGCAGACTCCTGCCTCACTTACCTGGGATAGATAGGAGGAGGATTTACTTAGGATCCCGTCCATCAAACCGCTTCTCTTATTGTACTTTGAAGGACGCTCCTGATGTGATAAATATATATTCCTGGCATGCCGGATGTGTTGTGTGATATCTTGACTCCTCACGGTCGCCTGTGGGGAATTGAGTTCTCAAGTTGTCCTTTGTGTAATAGTAGCATTGCAGGAAGATGCTGAGAGAAGATAGTGGTGGAGATCACCTTGGTAATCTCAGGGTTAATTAACAATCCTTGTGCAGAATTCAGGTAACCTTAAAGGAAATCATCAGGAAAAGACATCGCAGGAAAACATGAGGAAAAGACATTGGGAATAATCCATTCAGACTGGTGTTTCATATGTCTGTCCTTCACCAGAACCAAGCTGCTATGGGGTCCAGAGGTTGAGGGGGGTCCACCAGGGGTGTAACTAGAATTCAAAGGGGCCCATAGAAAAATGAGCTTGTACCCCCAACACCTAATGATGGGGAACTGAAACAGCAACATAAGAAGCAATAAATAAGGAAATAAATTATACCGCCATATAGAAGAGAAGCAACATATTATTGCTACATAGAAGAAAGCCATAACATTGTAATTCCATATAAACAAGGTACAATGTTCTGGCCAAAGTGGGCCCCCTTGACTTCTGGACCCCATAGTGGCTGCTATGGTTATAGTTCCGTCTACAGGGCCCACTTCGGTGTAAGGGTGCTTTCACACAGTGCATTTTTGGTGCTTTTTTATGCGTTTTTTGTGCAGGAAGACACAGCAATTAATGTTGTACATTGTTGCACAAAAAACGTGGCAAAAATCGCGATTTTTACCGCGATTTTTGTGAAGTCATGTACAGCATTAATTGCTGTGTCTTCCTGCGCAAAAAACGCACCAAAAATACACAGGGCGACATGTATGAATCTCACCGCGTTGGAGCGCAAGTTTTCGAGCGCTCGAACGGGAAAGCTGCACCTCATGTATGTCGGCGCCCAAGGTGCGCTCATATATGCGGTGTAAAGTCCGCCGGACCTCATCAGTGTGTGAGGCGGAGTGCGGGACTTAGGCGCAGAAGGGACTGCGCCGAACATGTATTCCGATTCGAGACAGGCTGGAAAACAGGAGAAATCATTAAAAATGAAAATGAATAGCAAAAAAATTGTTTTAAAGATTGAATGAAATAAAGTAAAAAATCAAAGTGTCAAAACGATTAAATGTATTGAAAAAGTGGATCATTAAAAATTAAAGGGAAAATATATAAGATCGCTCAAGAAATAAATCTCATCTCTCAGCTCCGTGCGGCATGGAGCATGAATCAAAAAAAGAGCTCAAACCTTCTAAAAAAATACATAAATAAAATCACTTTCCAAAAATCTAGAACGGCGCATCATCGGGAATTAGGATCGTGGAAATTGCCGGGAAATACAGTAATTCAAATTCTGTAAGCGCTTCTCATTGGTCGGCAGAAACCAGCCAAACAGAATAGGAGCGACAGTGACCCATTAAAAACCTTTTGGAGAAGTAAATTTACCAATCAAATTCAAAGGCGGGACAGTTCAAAATACAGTAAAAAGGCAGAAAAGAGCTGATTGGTTGAGGGTAGCGGGGGCTTTGGCAATCCTGGCCAATCAGAATAGGAGCGACAGGGACCCATTCTAACCTATGAGAAAATATTTACCAATCAAATATCAAAGGTGGGACAGTTCAAAATACAGTAAAAATGCAGAAAAGAGTGATTGGGTTTAAGTAGCGGGGGCTTGGCATCTCGGCCCAATCAGAGCGCGAGCTACTTTTCTCCCATTGTAGTCTATGGACAGTTCGGGGCAATGAAATCTCAGCACCGTGAGTCATGGAGTTATAGTAGGTAAATCGTTTTTTGTAAGTGTAAATCATTCTCTGTGAAAGAGCTAAACCTTTTATAAACATACAGAAATAAAATCCATAACAAACGCGTTTGTCGCGAGACCGGCCCGGGGCAACATTGGGAATTGCGATATAGAAAACGATTTAGAAATACAGTAATTTAAATTCTGTAAGCGTTCTTCATTGGTCGGCATAAACCAGCCAACAGAATAGGAGCGACAGTGAACCATTATAAGCTATGGAGAAGAAATGGACCAATCAAAAGGCAGGACAGTTAAAAATACAGTAAAAAAGGAAAGAAAAAGAGCTGATTGGTTGAGCCCGGGCGGAAAGATAAGAATCCACCAATCATATGTAGTGCGTCTATTTTGAGTGGAGCAAGAAGGGCGCGATAGAAGGGCGCCTAAAAGTTATTACTGTCATATGGGAAATATTCTGGGACTGTGATTGGTTGGGGGCTCGCCCCAGCTTAGCCAATCAGCGGGTGAGCTACCTTCTCATAGAGTTCGATGGGGAAAAGAAATGCAGAGCGAGCTCTGTTTGTGATTGGCTAAGTTAAAAGAGGCGCGGTTATTTGGACCATTGGAGAGCGAGCGAGCTCTTATGGTTTTTCTAATGCAATCTATAATAAAACTGTTCATGGCAGAAATCAAATGATAAGTCTCACGAAGTTGTACCGATGTGTATATAAAATGATCAATAATATGGGGGTAACGGAAATAAACAAATAAAAATGAATTCAATGAATTAATTTTTATTTGTTTATTTTCGTTACCCCCATATTATTGTTCATTTTATATAGAGATCGGTACAACTTTGGAGTCCTTATCTTTTGATTTGGGCCCATGCTTTTGCGGGGCGGTTATAAATTTGGGTAATTTCCGGGGTTTGTGACTGGGGCTCATCCAGTGCCAGTATACTCAGGGCCGGCGTGAGGGCTGGAGGGGGGCTTTGCTGCGGGGAAGCTCAGGGGGTTTTAACACCTTTAAACCCGCCATCGGCTTCCCACAGCATCGCTCCACTTCAGCCTCCTGCTGACCTGAGACAATATATTTGGACTATAAGATGCACCCCTATTTTCCTCCCAAATTTTTTGGGAAAAAAAGTGCGGTTCTATAGTCTGAAAAATATGATATATGGGTTCTGTGATATATGGCGGCATTATTTTTCCCAGAAAATTCTACTTATGCTGTATTTTATTTTTCATTTTTTGGGTTGCAGGGTCCATGTTATTTCTTTCTGGGCCAAAGTTGTAATTACAGCACGGCTCCTTAGTTAATGGCGAAAGATGAGGCAAAGGTATTTAGAGGAGCAGGCATTATAATAATTTTGGTCCTTCTTTCAGTGTCAGTGTACCCTATATAGAAATCTATTCATAGTAAAAACCACTTTCGTCCCAGCCACCATCTTTGGGCAGTCCCCGGGGTTTCCTTAGCTCAGGGATCACCCGTTTTTTTTAGAAAGTTATGGGACAACCCGACCTATGTGTAGTCGATACATTTTTGAGACTGCAAAAATGTTCCCTATTGTTTCTATTGGTTTTAAAATGTGTAAAACAGCTCAAGAAGCGACATATCCCCTTTTTTGTACGGGTCCCCTCAAAAAACCAAACAATAAAAAGTATGTAAAAAATGTTTGTGAACGATGATTGTATTTTAACATTGAAATAATGAAAATTTTAAATGAACATTGTTTCAATAATTTGGGGGTATTTCCAAACACCGGTGAAACATAAAAACTTAGGGTTGTCGTTTTTCAGATGATTTGTGGTTTTTTACAAACCCTTGAAAAAAACCGACAAGCATACTCCCAGCCCGGGGGTCCGAAAAACATGAACATGTAAATTTTTTCGTCTGGTTTTTTGGGGGGGAACAGAAAAATGTTGGTGCAAAGGGGGACGGGGTTGAATCCCCAAAACTGTGGACCCAAAAATCTCCCCCGGTTGACAAAAACAGACCAAAACTGGTCGGAAAGGGAAAAAACCCAAAAGGGAGCAAACCAAAAATTTGGTTTGTTAATTTTTGAATTGCCCCTTTTTGCCCTCTACTAAAATCTGCAAATTAAAGGATTATGGGAAAGAAACTCAAGGGCCCCTTAGGATGTAACAAAATCCTCAATTTACTTTTTACCCCCGAGTCTTTAGAAAGAAAAAGGGATATTTACCAAGCCAGTATAACCCAAACTACGACAGCGTTTTGGGGTTTTTGCCCCTCATCATGCAAGGGAGATGTACTGGCTGGTGGGTGGGAGGCAAAAGGGCTCAGAAAGGGGGAAAACTCTCCTTGCATGGGTTTTAGGGGCATGTGGCCGAAAGGTCGGTTCCGCAACTTGTAACCTAGCCCTTTGGTAGTCTATTTCGGACACTTTTAGCATGTTTTGCTGACGATTTTAAAGAATTATAAATAAAGAAAACGAGAATGGATTTTAAGATGACCTGACTGCATTTGCCTTTTGTGCTCAAGTGCTGGCTCTAAAGTTTTTTTTTCTGTTTGAAAATTGGAGGGGTGGCGCCCAAAACCGTGCCGGAGAAGGCACAGGGGAAGTCTAACCCTGAATAAGGGCGAACCCAGCTTCTGGAATCTCTTCTTGCATCTCCCACCCATCCAGCCAGTACACTCTGCTCTGCACTGATGAGGGGCAAAACCCCAGAAACAGCTGCATGCAGATGAGTGATACTGGCTTGGATAAGATCCCTTTTGCTTTCTGAAAAGCAAATTGAGGATTTGTTACATCCAATAGAGGGCACTTTAGCTTCTCATCTCCTTTCCCATAATGCCTCAAATACTGGTCGGCAATTCCGACCGGTATTTGGTCTTTACCTTGTAAATGCACCCTTATGGTTTAAACATACAATGGTGCTCCTGGAACCAATTAAAACTGTATGTCGAGGGAGCATACATAGCCTATAGGACCAGAAGTCTCATCATTCATAGACAGTGACACTTTTGAAGGAGCAATTGATTAGCATTCCTTCTGCTTCTCTCCTTGGCTGATACAGATCTGCTGCTTTGCTGGGTCTTTGCTGGGACATCCCTCCGTTGCTTGGTTTTATTTCGTTATGATTGTATTATGCAGATTTTTTGCTCATTTGCAGCTTCAGTCATACATCTTCCTCAACCTACATCTGCCCACTCTGTCCTGATTCCCTCCTTGTCCTCCTGCCTCTCCCCTCCTTCTTGTTACCTGCTTGTAAATAACATTTATTATTCTGTGTCTGCCCTGACCCTGTTTTCTCTCTGACATTGATCCTCTGTTGCCCACCCATACACACCTGCCTGTGTGCCCTCCACATTTTCTGCCCTAATGAATCTCGCTTACGATTGGGGCCCGGGGTTAATTTATGTTTCCTGGTTTTTTATTCCCGGAAAACACAATTTTTCCCCTTTTTTAATATATTCACATATAAATTTCAAAGCCCTGGAAAGTAAATTTTAAACACAAGGGCCAAAAAAACCGACCTCCCTTCCCCGGGGTTTTTAGGCAAATGAGATTGTTTCTATGCTTTATTCTTTATGGCTAAAATCACTCTAATTGTATATTTGCAAAAAATCACATAGTGCAAAGTGGAAACTGATGCTTCAAATGGAATGGGGCAGCTGTGGTTGGCACACTGATGGCAAATTTTGGCTGAAATCAAGGGGGAAGTGTTGGGTTGGGCTCTATAAAGGGACATCTTTTTAGATTGGGGATTTGTGTGGCGACTCGGGGGATGTTTAAAGGCTTGGGGCTCTTGGTGGGCTTCCTTTACCAGGCCCCTTTGGGGGACAAATCTGCACCTGGCCAAAAATCATTTGTGAAATTTTGGGCCCCCTGTGTCCTCCACTATCAGGGACACCTATAACTAGTTTTTTTTTGACCCGGTTTTGGGTCTTGTGACAGGCACTGCCGGGGCTACTATGACTAAAATGGGGCATTTGTGGAATTTAGGGAGCTCTGATGGCATCACGGCTGAAATTTTTGGGGAATATTGGGTTTTTCTTTAAAAAGCAGAATTTTGTAGAACTGTTTTTCTTTGTGTGGCCAGATAGGGGGATTTCCCTTGAAAGGTTGACATCTTGGGGTCTCCTTTTATGGGCACTATGGATGGACATCTATTAAGGCCCTGTGGGCAAACATCGGCACCCCGAAATTAGGGGACTCATTGGGCCCCCCCTATCAAAGCACCTATAAAGGGGAATTTTTAGTTTTTTAATTTTACTGGTTTTGGGGTCCTGTGATAGGCACTGTTTTAAAAGGGAACTGTGCTTTAAAAATGGGGGCATTTGTGACTGGAAGGGGCCAGCTTTTGGAATGGGGAAGATCCCGATAACATCTTTGGCTAAATTTGGGCACATCGGGTTATCTTTATACGCAGACTCTGTAGATCTGTAGTACTTTGTGTGGGTGGACTACGAGCATCCATTGATGGCTGACATTCTTGGTGGTCTCCTTGACCGGCACTTTGGTGGAACATCTATTACTGGCCCTGTAGGCAACATCAGTACCTGAAATTAGGGAACCCATGTCCCCCACTATTATAAATACCTATAATAGATAACTCTTAGTTATAGTTGACACTTTTGGGAAAACTGTGGCAGAAGGTAGGACATTTGTGGTTGGAATTGGGGAATCTAAAGCAAGCTCTTTGGATGTTGTATGTGGCAGGAATTAGAGAACCTATAGATGGCCCTCTATGGGGTCTTGGTAGGCAGTTTGGTGGAACATCTGTGACTGGCATTCTGGGTAACATCAGTGGCTGGAATTAGGACTCCTGCGTCATCCACTATAAGGGACATCTATAGCCAGCATTCTTAGTGATACTGGAGCACTTGTGCCTTAATGGCGTTTGTGGCAAGCACTTTTGGGTGCAATGGGGGCTATAAGTGGTACGATTTTGGCTGGAAATAGGGCACCTGTGTCTTCCACTATAAGGGACATCTAAAACCAGCTCTCTTTATGATATCTGTGACTGGCTTGGCAGCATCTGTGACAAACACTTTCAGGGCAACTGTGGCTAAGAGTGGGGCTTTGGTGGCTGGAATTGGGGGGACCTGTAGCAAGCATTCTGGGTGGTGTCTATTGCAGCAAGTAGGGCACTTTTGGATGGATTATAAGAACCTATGGTTGGCACTCATGGTGGGCTGCTTGGCAAGCACTTTGGTGGAACATCTGTGGCTGGCATTCTGTCAACATCGGTATATTCAGAAGCACGTCACCAGCATTTCTTGAGATGCAAATATGTCATAAAGTTTATTAGGATTTTTCCTCCTTATATGGTATCATTAAATTTTAAATATCCATAAAATCACAGGAAAAATCACAATTCGTAGTTCATAACTCAGGATCATCATACACAGTAGACGTCGCATATTAACAGGATATAGATTGTGTGATGTTTCGGTCCAGCAGAATCTTATTCATACTGGTCACAACAATGTATATAGTAGGGAACCTATCCTAATGAACTTGATGATATATTTGCATCTTACCACTGAGTGCTGTTAATCTTCTGAACTGTACTTTGTAGGATCATAATATTCCTTCATCAAGCCCCCCAACTAACATCTTCTACTGGCAACATCAGTGGCAGGAATACGGACTCCTGTGTCTTCCGCTATTGGGGGCATCAATACCCATAGATACTTCACGTGGAATAGGGCACCTGTGATTGGCACTCCCATGGCATCTGGACGGATATTCAGCCATGTGTTGTTGCTACTATAGGGAATATCTGTAATTTGTGCTTCATATGGCTAGACTGGGGACATCTGTGGAAGGTTGGTGTTCTTGGTGGTCTCCTCGTTAGGCACTTTAGTGCAATATCTATGGCTGGCACATTAGTGGCTAGAAATATGGCATCTATAACCAGTGCTTGAAGTGATATCTGTGGCTGGTTTGGTGGAATCTGTGCCAGGCAACTACAGCAGAAAGTGGGGCATTTGTGTCTGGAATTGAGAAACCTATAGCAGGCACTCTCGGTGGTGTCTGTGGCAGGAGATACATCACTTGTGGCTTAAAAAGGGGAACCTATAGTTGTCACTATTAGAGGTATCTGTGGCACTCACTATAGGGAATCTTCACTTTGGGAAGCATTTGTATCAGGCACTCAGGGACATCTATAGCAGACACTTTCATTGGTGTACTAGAAGGAGGTATAGGCAGGGCCGGGACAATGGGTAGGCCAAGGTAGGCGATCGCCTAGGGTGCCACTTTATCACAGACAGAAAAAGGGGTGCAAGGAGGTAAGTAGTTGGCTGAATTTTCCATTGGGGGAGGCGCTTTGTGCTTTATTTGTCTAGGGCACCAGAATACCTTGTCCCAGCTCTGGGTGTAGGGACCATGTTTTACCTCTTTTCCATTGTCAGGCATTGGATGGCATGGGCACAGCTACAACAGACATTTTGATGAAAGATAGTCATTGAATCTTGCCAGAAATCACATTATTCCAATATTCTTCATCTGCTCCTACCAGATCCTTCTAGGTCATCACTGCGCTTTCATAAGAAGCACATATTTCAGTTTTCTTACAATTTTCACCTCCCTCAAGATGTCTGGTGGAAGAAATGCTCTTGCTTGCAGCTGGTGGGTGATCCTGACCTCATGATCTTGGCATATGTGACCGTGAAATTGCTGCCAGAGATACTTTCATGTCAGCAATTATACGCTTCTGCAGAACTTCTGCCTCCACACTTTGACCTTCGTTCAATGTATTTTTAAAGCTTTCTCTATCTTCAAAGTTAAAGATCCTTAAAAAGTTTGGTTGAATATCTGAAATTCAGGCACCAAAAGCAGAAAATGGGTCCAGCAGAGTGGAATCCCACTGACGGATGATAATCATGTGAGCAGTGCGCACTTTTCCAGTTTGCCAGTTTACTGTTACCAGTTTTATGCACGATCCTTCCAAGTCAATGATTTACATATGATTACATTAACAACGTGCAACAAATATAAGGCAGCATGGGAGTGGGCATTAAAGGAGTGTTTCCACTAGCCACTTTACGCATGTATGAGCTTGAATCGGGCTCCCGTGAATGGGGAGGATCCGCGCATGCGCAGCTCTACCTTGTTTCTGTTTATGAGAGTTCCGCAATACCTAAGACAATCACTCGGCTATTTGGGAAAATCCATAGAATGAATGGGAGAGCGCTGTGCATGCGCAACCTCTCCCCATTCACTGAGGCTGGCTGTTAGCAGAAAGTGGCCTCGTGGGAACACCCCTTTAACTTACGGAAGAATCTATTTCCATCAAATTAATTATGAGTAAATACAGGGATATCCCTTTTTGATCGTTTTTTTACTTTAACCCCTTCCGTTTTTGACAAACACATTCATTTTTACCTACTCACTTTCCAAGAGCCATAACTTTCTATTTTTTCATCTACATAGATGTTTAAGGGCCTCTTTTTTTGCGGGACAAGAGGTTTTCTTTAAGGCCTCGTTCACACGGCTTATTTCGCCGTGGATTTGCCAACGGATTGACGATCGTCAATCTGTCGGCAAATCAGTCAGAAATAAGTAACAGCCTATTTTCTATTGATTTCAATAGAAAATACGGCTCGTCGTTCACACGACGCGTATTTCCGTGCCGGATTGCCGCCACGGATTGACGACGGACGGAAAAACAATGTGCATGTCAATTATTTACGGACGGATTCACCACCTACAATGAATGGAGATGGTGAATCCGTCGGGAAATCAGTTACAAATACGTGACCACACTTAGTGGCATCTTATTTGCAACTGATTTTCAACTGATTTCAGAACGTATTTACGATCGGCAATCCGATGTAAATACGTTCTGAAATAAGCCGTGTGAACACAGCCTAATGTTACTATTGACAGTACCATATAATATACAGGGAAATATAAAAACAATTCTTTGTAACGTGGAAAAAATCATTGCATCATTTTTAGATTATGTTTATTGAGTTCACTGGACAGTATCAATGTCGAGTTATCCTTATTCTGCAGGTTGGTAAGATTCCCGCAATACCAAATTTCTGGAGACAGCGCTACCTGGCTAATTATTGGGGACAGCACTGCCTGGGTAATTACCGGGACAGCCTTATCTGACTAATTACAGGGACAGCCCTATCTGACTAATTACTGGGGACAGGCCTACCTGGCTAATTACTGGGGACAGCCCTACCTGGCTAATTACTGGGGACAGCCCTATGTGACTACTTACAGGGACAGCCCTACCTGGCTAATTACTGGGGACAGCAATACCTGGCTAATTACCGTGGTAAGCCCTACCTGGCTAATTACTGGGGATAGCCCTACCTGGCTAATTACTGGGGAAAGCCCTACCTGGCTAATTACTGGGGACAGCCCTATCTAGCTAATTACTGGGGACAGCCCTACCTGGCTAATTACTGGGGACAGCCCTATATACCTCATTACTGGGGACAGCCCTATCTGACTAATTACCGGGGAAAGCCCTATCTGGCTAATTACTGGGGAAAGACCTACCTGTCTAATTAATGGGGATAGCCCTAACTAGCTAATTACTGGGGACAGCCCTACCTGTCTAATTACTGGGGACAGCCCTACCTGGCTAATTACCGGGGACTAGTGTTGAGTGATTACGTTGCCATCGACATCGGTCGATGGTCGATAGTCGACCATCATCGACAAGATAGTCGATAGTGAGCAGTCGATTATGAGCGATGACCATTAAGTTTATGGGAGAGCAACAACACCTTCATTCTTACACCCAAACAGGGCTGGAGAAGCTGGAATTAACATCCACAAAAAGTCCAAATGGATAGTGCTACATCTTAGAAAAACAACTTAGGTTATAAAAGCCACAGAAAAAAAACACACAACATTCACTATTCCTGTCCCTTTTACCAACAGCCTGACCCCTTAAACCTGCATCACCCACAAAAATTAAAAAATCAGAAAAGGCAGTATGATTTTTAACCATCATCTTACTTGAACTGGACCCTTGAATATCCCTGTCCTGGAACGCAGCATGAGCCCAAACCTGCATGACCCCCCAGATTTAAAAGTGCCGGAAAAAGGAGTCTTTCAACCACCATTTTAGTTTCCACTGGACATTGACTATACATGCCTGGGCCACAGCATGAGCCCCCAAAACCCGCATGACCCCCCGATTCAAAAGTGCCGGAAAAAGGAGTCTTTCAACCACCATTTTAGTTTCATGGACATTGACTATATCTGTCCTGTACCGCGAATGACCATTAAACCTGTCTGACCCACAGATTCAAAAGTGCCGGGGGAAATAGGAGTCTTTCAAAACCCCATTTTAGTTTCACTGGACATTGACTTTACCTGTCCTGGGCCACAGCATGAGCCCCAAACCTGCATGACCCCACAATTAAAAAGTGCTGGAAAAAGGAGTCTTTAACCACCATTTTAGTTTTACTGGGGCATTACTGTCCCTGTCTGGGGAGCGTTGCCCTCCGTATGAGTGTGGACCCAAATTTAGCTTCACTTGGAAAATACTGGTGGTAACGCTCCCGTTACACCCAGGTGCCTTTTTTCTTGGCATTCTTTTTTCTTATTTTACTCCAACATGTGGAGGAAAAAGGGCCTGTACTTTTTTCTCTGTCCGTGCTCCATATCCAGTCCTCTGAATAACCCACATCTGGTCAAGTTTTTCCCGTACCCCCTTTTACCAAACAGAGGAATTTTTTTTCCCGCTATTTTTTTAATGCAAGTTTTTTAGTAGTTTAATTCTAGAAAAACACATTTTTTAAAAAAAGGATGGGAAA
>JAODAL010036318.1:0-41851 GCA_025379985.1 Phyllomedusa bahiana
GGGGACTTTTAGTGGTGGTTTAATGTGTGTAGATTTTTTGTAGTATGCATTAAACCACAGTCTACAGGTAGATAACCAGAATTTTTTAGACCCCCACCTAGTTGGACACCTGTCACCTGTCCTGAGGATATTTATAGATACTATTATTATTATATATATATTTTATATATTTTTATATATATATATATATCTATTATATATAATATATCTTAATTTCTTTCTATATATATATTTTATATCTTTTAATATATTATATATACATTTTTTATATAATATATATTATATATATTTATATATATATATATATTAAAATACAGTCATATGAATAGGTTTGGGCACCCCTATTAATCTGAATCATTTTTAGTTCTAAAATATTTGGGTGTTTGCAACAGCCATTTCAATTTGATATATCTAATAAACTAAATGGACACAGTAATATTTTGGATTGAAATGAGGTTTATTGTACTAACACAAAATGTGCAATATGCTTTAAAAAACCAAAATTTGACTGGTGCAAAAGTTTGGACACCCCAACAGAAAAGGGGCATTAATATAAGTAGATCCTCCTTTTGCAAAAAAAACAGCCTCTAGTCGCTTCCTGTAGCTTTAATCAGTTCCTGGATCCTGGATAAAGGGTTTATTTTTGACCATTCCTCTTTACAAAACAATTCAGTTCAGTTAAGTTTGATGGTCGCCGAGCATGGACAGCCGCTTCAAGTATCTCACAGATGTTCAATGATATTCAGGTCTGGGGACTGGGATGGCCATTCCAGACATTGTAATTGTTCCTCTGCATGAATGCCTGAGTAGATTTGGAGCTGTGTTTGGGATCATTGTCTTGTTGAAATATCCACCCCCGGCGTAACTTCAAATTCATCATGATTCTTGTACATTATTCTAAAGAATCTGCGAAAACTGAGTTGAAATTTCCCTGCGACCCTCAACTTTAACAAGATTCCGTTTGCTGGCATTGGCCACACAGCCCCAAGCTGATGGAACCTCCACCAAATTTTACAGTGGGTAGCAAGTGTTTTTCTTGGAATGCTGTGTTTTTGGGACGCCATGCATAACGCCTTTTTGTATGACCAAACAACTCAATCTTTGTTTCATCAGTTCTTTCGCATCACTCTCCCATACAGCTTCTCCTTGTGCAAAGTGTGCTGTATTGTTGACCGATGCACAGTGACACCATCTGCAGCAAGATGATGCTGCAGCTCTTTGGAGGTGGTCTGTGGATTGTCCTTGACTGTTCTCACCATTCTTCTTCTCTGCCTTTCTAATATTTTTCTTGGCCTGCCACTTCTGGGCTTAACAAGAACTGTCCCTGTGGTCTTCCATTTCCTAACTATGTTCCTCACAGTGGAAACTGACAGGTTAAATCTCTGAGACAACTTTTTTGTATCCTTCCCCTGAACAACTATGAAAAATTTGAGTTGTTTTGAGGAGCCCATGATGCCACTCTTCACAGGAGATTCAAATAGGAGAACAACTTGCAATTGGGCACCTTAAATACCTTTTCTCATCATTGGATACACCTGGCATGAAGTTTAAAGCTCAGTGAGGTTACAAAACCAATGTTGTGCTTCAGAAAGTCAGTAAAAAGTACTTAGGAGTATTCAAATCAATAAAAAGAAAAGGGGTACCCCAAATTTTGCACCAGTAAAAATTTTGGGTTTTTAATGCATATTGCACATTTTGTGTTAGTTACAATAAACCTCATTTCAATCCGGAAATATTACTGTGTCCATCAGTTATTAGATATATCAAATTGAAATGGCTGTTGCAAACACCCAATTATTTAGAACTAAAAATGATTAAGATTAATAGGGGTACCCAAACTTTTTCATATGACTGTATATATATACCTTGCTTCATTTTGGATAAAGATAAAAAACAAACATTTTGTATGGGTTGACATTTAGGGGGACATGGCTGAAAAGTGTCAACCAATCAGTCCTTTTCATTTTTTCAGAGCTCTATTAAAATGAATGGGGATGCTGATTGGTTGCTATGGGCAACAAAGTGAGTTTTTGACCTGGACAGTTTTCAGACATGTCCCCCTTAATGATTTTGACAATTTCTTTTTTTTAATTATATAATTTAATGAATACACAACACTACATTTATCAAATGAAACTATACTTCCCTCCTACATTAAACTTATCATAGACAGGTAGGTTAAATTAAGGACTCTACTGACAAAGTCCCCACATTAGGTAGGTTAATCTCTCTATACACATAAGGACTTGCTGTGTATCATTGCTGTGTACCAGTAACTTTCTTTACCCAGCTAGAGGTTACAAACATAGTTTGTTAAACCGGCAGCACCATAATCTGTTTTTTACCATGGTAGCGATCTGATTCCTAGCTTTTCAATATGACAACCATGACTAATAAATTTCACTGCTCATATTTCAGCTTTCTTGATCTATGTGAAAGTGACATGAAGGAATGAGATAATGTACTTAACTGCAAACAAATCAACCATCCAATCCTACAGTACACAAACCAGTACAATTGTTATACATACTGTATGTCCCAAAGCTTCTGAATGTTCCTCATAATATAACAATATGTACAGTATGTGTAACAATTCCTTTACAAAAACTTTTTAAGGTGCTTTATGAATTCTGGGAAACATACTTGAATGATTTTATAACATATTTCATGTCCTTCATTAAGGCCTATGCTGAAAACTCTATAAACAACACCATACCAAGGGCATGCTGTGTTTTTAATAAAATGTTACAAACTGCAAAAGACACAAAGAAAGCAAAAACATAAAAACACTGGAACACAATTACTAATACTGTTTATTGTTTAAACTCAGACTAAACAATCTAAAAATGTGTCAGCTTTATCAATGCATGTGTTATGGCTTAGGGCAATCTTTCTTATGTATTTCTATTAAGTCGCAACAGCTCCATCTATTGGGTGTTTGTGCACACTGTTAGCTAACTTATGATTCTTAGCATGTCCCAGGAAGGCTAACTTAACTCTGTCACCTTACCCTGTTGACATTATCCTGCTCGTCTCCTGACAGCCATTTTCTCCAGTACGCATGATGGGCCAGGAAGCATGTGAACATCCTCTCTCATCTAGCTTACAGTAACATCGCTGGTATGTTCTAGATAGCTACCATTTAGGCTGCAGATTGTACAGTGATACATCTTGTCATGTTTACATGCTGCTGTTTATAGTTAAACCCATGCCTGTTCCAGACAGCACCCTCCATGCATATATGTCTGCACATCCCCTATCCCTGTAATGTGTCTTACACACATGTTCACGCCTTCATTGTCTTGTGTATGGTTCATGTTTACATGCTGTAATATCACAGTAAGTGTATATTTTTGTGTTTACTAGTTTTACACTATCCCTTGCAATTAAGTTGAAATTGGACATAGCTCCATTGTCAATGCATTGCTGGGAAAGAGGTTAGCTGCCTGTCAACTTATGCTCCTCAAACATAGGGAGGACAGGACAGTAAAACAGTGATGCAACTTTATGTCTGGCTTTCAGGGGATACTGAACTCTGTATGGTGCTACAGTGCAGCAAGTGAATAAGCCTATCACAACTTCACCATGTCAGCAAGAGACAGCAAACAATATGAGACAAGGTCTTACATCTCAGCTAGCTCTAAAAACGCAAAGAGGTCAGTGAGCAGCTCCACAGTCGCCATTGCCCATGCTAGAGCTGAGGTGGCCAAGGGGCAGGTAAAATTTGCTGAACAAGTAATGCAATTGAAAGCAGAAAGGGCACATCTGGAAGCAGAGTCCAGAAAGGCACAGCTGAAGTCAGAGCTAGAAGCAGAGTCCAGAAAGGCACAGTTGAGAAGGAACAAGTGGATTGTGGCAATCATAACAATGACATGTTCAGAAATCACTACAGCCCACCAGATTCTCCACTCACCAACCTCTCTACAGATACATCTCATTGCAACCAAGGAATCTCCAATCTCCTCAAATTCTTCTTAAGACATGAGCTAGTAACAAAAGAGCTCTCAAAATTTGATGACAGACCTGAAGGCTACAGAGCATGGCGATCTTCATTCAGAAATATCATCAAAGATAGAGTCAATAGAACATACAAAGCGAATTAGAGACATTAACATAAATTTCCCAATCAAAAGCTTAAATATGATATGGGAAAGGCTTGACAAGTGTTATGGCTCACCACAAGTAATAGAAAGTGTGCTCTTTAATACAATTGAAGACTTTTCTAAGATCTCCAACAAAGAGTTTCCAAAGCTTAGATAATTAAGTAACCTGCTGATGGAACTTCAAGTTGCCAAGACTGAAGGAGATTTGCAAGGACTTTCATTACTATACACAACAAGGGGTGTCAACGCCATAGTATAGAAACTATCTTACAGTTTGCAAGAGAACTGGATTACTAAGGCTTCAAATATAAACAAAGGTACAACATCTTGTTTCCTCCATTCTCTTTCTATGTAGACTTTGTACATCAATAAGCAAAGACAAGAAATTATCCTAGTTTGGATTTCTTAACATCTGACAATACTTATCGAAAGTTAAGTAAACCTGCCTTACACCATGGCTTGAAAGGCACACCTGTTGCAGTTCACAAACCTAGTGTATCCCCTACTGACTACTAGCAATACTGCAGAGACTAAGAATACCTCAGCAAGAGACCTATTCAGAGAATGTCCTCTTCACAAGAAGCCACACCCACTGCTGAAATATAGAGGATTTAGAGAAAAAACACTTTGGGACCACAAAACCTTTCTCAAGGAAAACCATATTTGCCATTGGTGTTGTGCATCAACTTCCTATCTTGCAAAAGACTGTACAGCAAACCTCAAGTGCTCCGAATTTGACAACAATGACAACAGCTTTACACCCAGTACCACCGCCATGGTTTCTCACACAGACCAATGCACAGTGCACGGCGGGGAGGAGAAAGACACAGTGTCTCCTGAAGTGCCACCTCAGTGCACCCAAGTCTGTGGAAAGGGTCCCTTCCTAACTCAACTTTCTTTGATATCTTCAAGACTGAAGGATACATATCTTCATATTCACTCAAGACTTGCTCAGGAGTCAGTGAAGAAGCAGGGAAAAGAGCTGCTGGCTATCAAACTGAATCCATAAATGGAGAAATATCCCTACCTTGATTGAATGTAATCAAATCCCCAACAATAGAGATGAAATTCCTACACCTGAAGCAGCATTACATCATGGTCATCTAAAAACCATAGCATATTGCATCCCTGCATTGACCCAGAAGCTCAGATAACACTTCTCCTTGGTAGAAACATCATAAGAGTCTATAAGGTGAGAAAGCAGATAAATGGCTCTCGCAATTCCCCATGTGCTCAGAAGCTCGATGTCTGCCTAGGAAATATTCACAAACCAATCCCTGTGAACTTGCTTTACACCAAATCATTGGATAATGGATGTCCATCTCTTTTCCAACCCTGTCCTAACAGATTATTCATCAAAGAGAAGCTTGCAGAAACAGAGAATCTTCCTTACCATGAAAACAAAGATCAGTCTTTCTGAATTCAAAGGAAGATCATAAAATAGCCCCTTCTATTGAAAATGAAACTTTCCTGAAGATAATGAAGAAAGGATTTTACAAGGATAATCAAACAGCTGGGTTGCACCAATTCCCTTCAAATCACAGAGATGTCCTCTCCCAAACAATAAGGACCAGGCACTGCAACGCTTTTTTTCACTCAAGCGCAAATTTAAAGAAGAACACAGGAACTTCTTGAGATTCTTCTGGTTTAGAGAAAATAAATCTACCAATGGCATCACAAAATATCCCATGAGGGTACATGTTTGTGGCAACAGACTCCTGCAGTTGCTCTCTTTGGACTCAGACTATATGCTTGAAAAGGTGAGAACGAATATGGCAAGATGCCAGGCAGTTTGCTGAGACTTTTATGTAGTTGATGGCCTAAAGTCACTTCCTTCAACAGAGGCTGCAATCAATCTACTCAAAAGGATCCAAAGTATGCTCGCCTGTTTGATCCTCATGCTGCATAAGATAGCATAAAACTGCAAATTTGTTATGGAGACTTTCCCCACTCAAGATCATGCCTTGAATTTGAAAGATCTAGATTTGGCAACAGACTCGATACCTATGCAACGCGCAGCCTAGGGCTCAACTGGAATCTCAAGACTGATACTCTTACGTTTCAGGTCGACCAAGAGTGAAGGTCTTTCACACGACGAGGTGTCTTATTTACTGTGAACAGTCATACAATCCACTTGGTTTCACAGCACCTATGATCATCCAAGGTAAGACTCTCCTCAGAGAATTAATTGCAGATACAAGTGATTGAGATTCTACACTTCCCCCAGAGAAAGAAGTGCTATGAGTAGCATCGATTGACTTTTCAAATATGTTGTCTAACCTATACATAGCTAACTATGTACTGAATGATCACAACCATACAGACCATGCTACTAAAACTGTACCAGCATCTCATGTTGGCTCACAGGGCCAACACTTCTGCACAAGCAAGTACTTGACAATCTGGAGAGAAGCCCATGTGAACTATTGGAGACACAAACTGATCCAGAGGACTCTCCTTTATTGACTTCTTCTACTCTTCTCATCTAAAAGGTTAATCCAACAACAGCTCCTCTTAGTGAGTTAACTGGCACAGATTTATACTTGAACCACTGGAAAAGAGTCCAAACCATAGCAGATGTCTTCTGGAATAGATGGAAAAGACAATACCTCTCTACTTCACGGACATGCTACAAATATTGGACTTGTGACTGTATTAATTGTGTTGTTCTCTTATGAGATGCTTTAATGTGCTACCCTGAGGTACCAGGCAGAGAGTGTTATGCCTTCAGGCAATCTTTCTTATGTATTTCTGTTTAGTCCCAATAGCTCCATCTAGTGGCTGTTTGTGTACACTATTAGCTAACATGTAATTCTTAGTATATCCCAGGAAGGCTACCATAACCATGTCACATGACTCTGTTGACATCATCGTGCTCTTCTCTTGAACAGATATTTTCTCCAGTGCGCATGCTGAGCCAGGGAGCCTGTGAATATCCTCTCTCCTCTAGCTTACCGTAGCATCGCTGGTATGTTCTAAATAGCTACCATTTAGGCTACAGATTGTACAGTGATGCATATTGTACATAATAATAATAAAACCTATGCCTGTTGCAGACAGCACCCTCCATGTCTGCACATCCCCCATCTCTGTAATGTATCTTATGTTCATGTTCACGCCTGCATTGTCTTGTGTATATTTCACGACTGCATGTTGTTATACCACAGTAAGTGTATGTGTTTCTGTTTTCCAGTTTTACACTATCCCTTGCAATAAAAGTTGAAATCGGACATCACTCCTTGTCAATGCATTGCTGGGAAAGAATTTAGCTGCCTGTCAACTTATGCTCCACACACATAGGGAGGACAGAACAGTATGATAAATCCTGTACATGTTACACACTTTTGTCTAACTTTACACCACTTATTAGTTGTTGTCATTTTTTTGGTGCACAGCATTGCACACAAAAACGTGTAAAAATAGTCTAAAACATATGATAAGTGTGGTGTAAAGCATGTATGCCAGTATTTTAACACATGAAACAATCGGTATTTACCCCAATAGGTAGATATTTTAGTAATTTCATACTGACTTTAAACTAATATTTGGAAACAGTGTTTTTGACCTATAAAAATACATTTAAATATTCAAACAAAAAGGTTACATCATTGCTGCAAAATGCTGTGTGTGAATCCATTGTGATGAAAATATGTTTCCTCACATTAAGGATATTTACCTACTGGCCTCAGTGCTGCAAGGTATGAATGCCATTCGCTGCTCATTCAAAGTTGCATTAACCTTGAAAAGTCAACAATTTCTTATTAGGAAATGATTTGGGATTATCAATAAAGACAGGCATTGTCTTGACCGCCCATGGGCAGATCCCTGTCAAGTTTCATACTATGTGTAAATCAATATTTCTGGCCAATACAAAAGTTCAACAATAATGTATTTGTTCAAATCTGACATGGTGACATTAGGAAATTCAGATAATATCACACCTTTATGTATATACAATGGATACTTTTATGTAGGTATATGCCTTAGTTTATTCATATAGTAATCAATATTCTGTCAGGAAATTGTACTAGAAGTTCTAGTATTGCTAGAAAGTAACAGAAATTAAAGGAAAAGAGTAAATACTCAAATTTGTTGTGTTGAAATAATCCTACACAAAATAGTGCATTGGTTCTAATATTTACAGCCTCATGCACTTGGCCTTATTACAGCTGTATTTTGTGTAATATCGCACAGGGCTTCTAATGTACCTTAGCATGCTATCAATTTCAAATGGTGACATAAGGAAGATTTTAGTGACATGATATCTCTGAAACTGTATCCATGGAACTTTTGCTTCTAGGTGAGAATATCGCCATACATATAGCACACATAGGTTCTAAACATCTGTTCTAGGTGGTATTATGGGTCCTATTCACTGACATAAACGTTCAATACACAAACCTCAGCAGTAAACAATAAGTGCCACATGTATGAAAACTGTCTAGGTCTAAAATTCACTTTGTTGCCCATAGCAACCAATCCGAGCTCCCCTTTCATTTCATATAGTGCTCTGAAAACTGAGAGAGGCGCTCTGATTGGTTGCTGTGGGCAGCAAAGTGAGTTTTAGATCTGGACAGTTTTCATGTGGCCCTAAATGTATCTAGACCTGTAATGTACCTACATGCAAAAATTTGTAATAAAAAAGACATTAAATATAAAGTAACTTATGAAAGAAAACCTTTTATGGCAAAACAATTCTAATGTAAGCCAAAATCTCTACCTAAACATAAAGGAATGATCATGGAGGCTGATATGTACCTAGACCTTTTGTTAATAATCCCATTGTAGAACTCTCCTCAGTCTAATGTGACAGCATCCAAATTCCAGAGGAACAGATTAACTCCTTAACGACCGCCCACCATTTTTTGACAGCGGCCGGAGCGGGTCTTTTGTCTGCAGCGACGTCTTTTGGCGTCGCTGCAGACATCGGAGTTTGCGGCGCCCGGCGGAGCAACTGCGCTGGGATCGGGGCTGTACTACACATCCCCAATCCCAGAGCATGTCCTGCGAGCACCAGGGTGCGGAGGAAACCTCCGCAACCCGGTGCTTTAACCCTTTGATTGCGGCGGTGCGTTACCGCAGCACAATCAAAGGGTTCCCCTGCTCTGTCGGGTGATCGGAACACCCGGTGACCCGACAGAGCCTGGGGAACGGCTGCACAGTCAGCCCTGGAGACCTAGAGTGGCCCCAAAGCTGTCTGTGTAACAAGCCAGTGATCAGGCCAGCCTGCGTGCTGTCCAGATCACTGCCTGTGTCAAAGTGACACAGATTAGAATGTATTAGCATATATGAATATGCTAGTACATTACTAAGTGTAAAAAAAAAACAGAAAAAGTGTAAGAAAAAAAGAATAAAAAATAAATAAATAAAATAAAAATAAATATTTAGTAAAAAATAATTGTACATAAATTACACACACAAAAAAACCTACACACATTAGGTATCCACACGACTGTAATAACCTGTAGAATTAATCTAACAAGTTATTAAGTGTGAAATGTGGATGGTGTAAAAAAAAAATAAATAAATAAATAAATTTTCTTAAAAAAAAAATACTGCAATTATTTATAAGTGAACTTAAACTATACCCCCATAAATTACAACTTGTCTCGAATAAAACGAGGCCTCAGCCAACTGCGTCACTGAAAAAATAAAAAAGTTACGACTGTTGAAACGCAAGGAGGCAAAAACTAAAAAAAATGTTCTGGTCATTAACTACTTTTCAGGCATTTGGCTTAAGGGGTTAAAGGGAATATGTCATCAAAAAATGAGTCATTGTTTAAGTCCCATTTTTATGTTAGACACTTTTTTAAGGAATTTTTGGTTGTTTTTTTAAATTTTCATATTACTTTCAATATTTTTTTAATAATTCTGAAGTCTTGCAGTTTTCACTTTGGCGACTAGGCTTTGATTGCACTGCTTTAACAGCAGTCAGAGAGATGCTTTACAGCAGCTTCATGCACATAGGATATTTAAGACTGACTCAGTCCCATTCACATCTATAGGAGAGTTTTCTAGTCATGCTCTGTGACCTGGGAAGAAGTCACTGTGCAGGGAGGTGAAATGGTGAACTGTGACTATCTCCTCTTGTGACTGGTGGATCCTGTGTTATCTATTCACACTGGTGCCTCCTTTCAGTTTGACCCTCTTTGTGCTGGTAATAAGCAGACAACTGAGAATCTTTCTGTACAGAACAGGAAGTGTTAGACTATTATTATGCTTAGTGGCCAAAGTGAAAACTCCAGGACTTAGGAATTATTAAAAAATATTGAAAGTGATATGAAAAATGAAAAAGAAATATAACCAAAAATTCTTAAAAAATGTGTTGAACATAAAATGTGAGTTAAACAATTAGTCATTTTTGATGACACATTCCATATAATATATAATTTGTAGGACAATATTTAGTATGATTTATATTTTATTCATGTAAATCACTGCTTTTTTTGGGTTAAGGAGTCCAGTAGGCGATGTTATCATTGATTTACAGCCCTTCTTGTATCAGTGTGCTTACGGGGATGGCTGTCAATCACTGATAACCCCACCTACTGAATATTTTTGTTTAATGTGACAGGTTCCCTTTAATTTCGAGCTCCATGCTAATATGAGATAGTAGTGAAAAAGTGTCAGGCCTTTTTATGACCATAAAAAAATTGCACTCATGTTGTTTCACCTCGGTGGGGGTTTGACTGCTAGCACGAACTGTTTTAATATTATTGCAGTCAAGTATGTGCCATATAGAGGCAGAGAGACTGCCAAAGACAACCAAGTACAGCAAGCATCTATCTTTGGTGATTCCTTTCAGGGCTGGGCGAGGCTCGGTCTGCAGGGAGCAACGTTCTGCAGCAGCTTTTTTGTGACCCCACCCTGATACACATTCTGCTGGTAGCTCTGTGAGTGACAGAGGTTCAGCCACTGTGGACAGGGGGTGTGTTGCACCAGCCAATGTGATGACCCGGAGGCCGCTTCAATCAGCTGCTGGAGTGGGATCGGGGATTCACATTTAAACTATCTGGTTGCTGAGTGCTGAGCCTGTGATATTTCCTGTCTGCCTTCATACGTGTGCTTTTTGCTTGTTTGTTTATCCGTGTACCTAACCTCTGCTTGTTTCCTCACCCTGTCTTACGTTCTGATTTTGTACCTCGCTCCCGTTTGGCTTTTGACCCTGGCTTGTGTAAGGTTTCTCTTTGGTTTCGTTTTGTGGTTTGGCGTTTCTGACTATTCTTCCTTCCGACGGCCCCAGCACTCTAGCAGCGCAGGGACTGTCGTCCAGTTGGCATCTGCCGCCTAGGGCAGCACGTCAGGGCAGGGACAGTGGGCTGGGTTCCAGTCAGGGCTCACTGTGCCCCCCTTGACATGACAATTCCATAACGTTTGAGTGGAGAGGTAAAATAAATACTACGGGTGATATATCAGAAAAGAGGCGCCTCCATGCCAGTTTTAAAGTGCATCAAATCAGTGTAAAGTGCGCCTGAATGAACGAACTTGTCAAAAATTTGGTGTGTGGCATACCTTGCATAGTATAATTGATGCACCTATCTAGGCACATAGCATAATATAGGCGCATAGCATATCATTGCTATGGTAGCATATTATATGTGCCTACTTTAGGCGCATTTATATGTGTCATGCCTGGCATATAATGTGCCTAGTTTTGGTGTACTTCAGTTCATTTATATAGAGAATAGGGTGTCAACAGTTTTTTTGTGCAAAAATTCACCAAAAAATTGCACAGCCCTAATGGGACATGTCACCCCACATGTTTGTTTGATACCTCGCTCCCGTTTGGCTTTTGACCCCGGCTTGTTTAAGGTTTCTCTTTGGTTACGTTTTGTGGTTTGGCGTTTCTGACTATTCTTCCTCCCGACGGCCCCAGCACTCTAGCAGCGCAGGGCTGCTAGGCAGGCACAGCACGTCAGGGCAGGGACAGTGGGCTGGGTTCCAGTCAGGGCTCACTGTACCCCCCTTGACATGACAATTCCATAACGTTTGAGTGGAGAGGTAAAATAAATACTACGGGTGATATATCAGAAAAGAGGCGCCTCCATGCCAGTTTTAAAGTGCATCAAATCAGTGTAAAGTGCGCCTGAATGAACGAACTTGTCAAAAATTTGGTGTGTGGCATACCTTGCATAGTATAATTGATGCACCTATCTAGGCACATAGCATAATATAGGCGCATAGCATATCATTGCTATGGTAGCATATTTGATGTGCCTACTTTAGGCGCATTTACATGTGTCATGCCTGGCGTATAATGTGCCTAGTTTTGGTGTACTTCAGTTCATTTATATAGAGAATAGGGTGTCAACTGTTTTTTTGTGCAAAATTCACCAAAAAATTGCACAGCCCTAATGGGAAAGGTCACCCTACATGTTTGTTTGATAATTTAATAATTGTTTCATAAAATTATTTAAAAAGGGCAGAAATGAAGGCACAAATATTGAGAAATCATCAGATACTAAAGTAGAATGGAAGATTATTAACATAAAATGACATTAGACTACTACTACTAGACTACTACTACTAGACTAGACTACTACTTCTTGCCCTTCGTCTCTCCCGTACACCCTAATAGATTGTAAGCTCTTGCGAGCAGGGCCCTCACACCTTGTGTCTCATTTGTAAGTACTTTTAATGTGTAATGTCTGTACGTTTACCCTCCAAATTGTAAAGTGCTGCGGAATATGTTGGCGCTATATAAATAAAGATTATTATTATTATTATTACTCTGCTCAAACACTGGCATTCCCAGGAATCAGATCCCTACCAACCAGATCCTAGCACCTATGCTCTGGATAGGCAATATGTTATAGTCAAAGAAAACCCTTTTAATTCCCAAGCAATCCTGGGCAGCTGTAGACTTAAATAGGTTGTCCAGGTTACAATAAAATGAGATAATATGCTATTGCAAGCTAAAAAAAAAAGAAAAAAACTAAACTCACTTTCCCCATTCAGTGCTGGCTCACCTTGACCTTCTCTTTACCTTTATGCTTTATAAATTTTTTATTTTATTTTATTGACCTGCACTAGCATGTTATTTCATTTCCCTGTGACCTGGAAAACCACTTTAAGGTTAGGTAGTGTCCTTTTAAGACCAACTGAGAGTCATTTTAATTCATATAAAAGTAAGCTTAAGATTTACTTCTATGCTTATTTTAAACAAAAACCCAATGCTAAACTGCATACAGAACATTTTTGCATAAATGCCTCTGAAAAAAATGTGTGACTTTATAACTAGGCTGAAAAGAACTATAAATAATGGAATAGTCTTTTTAAGTATATAATTTAATACGAATAAATGGAAAGATGAGAGTGAACGACAACTTTCAGGAAATGCCAGTGCAGAATATGGTTACAATTCCTGTAATTGTATAGAGAACAGTATTTTTTACTTTTGCATCATGGAATAGATGTATTAGTGCACTTCATTCCACATGGAGAGATTAAGGGTACCACCCATCGTGCACTGGGTATTTTTCCTAATATATGGTTGGCTGCCTCGTGTGTGTAACTATCAGCTTTTTGATGAGTATGGCCATGTTTCTGTTTTGAGTAATTTTTCCCTTTTCTGTGTTTGGATTTTAAGTGTAGACTCCAATAGATGAGACCTTGATGGGGCTTGAGGCTTAAATAGTGGCCATTATGTTAACCAATACCATTGTATTGTTCCAGTAGTAATAGTTTTTTTTTCCTGCCAACATATGGACTGGTAATAGATACGCAGCGCCCCCCATGCTGAGGTGCGAGCGGCTGGCTTAGGGTATATTTGTTCTGTATTTCCCAAGTATGTACGCCTTTTACTTTTTTGCATGTATAATTGAAAAAATGCAATTTAAGATGCAGCTTCATAATCACTATGAGAATAATGGTGTACCACATCAGCTGCTTATTGGATATTTTTCTTAATAGTATGGGTTATGTGACAGATATGAATGGATAGATTTAGACTAACTACAGCTTTTTAGAACAATGCAGAGAATATGGACAATCCATGATTAACTATTTTAAGAGAACAGTATCCCATCTTTTAACCCATTAAGGACCTTGCGTTTTTTTTGTTGACATGTTCGTTTTTCCCTCCTCGCCTTCCCGTAGCCATAACTATTTTTATTTTTCCATACATAGACCTATGATGGCTTTTATTTTGCGGGACAAGATGTACTTTCTAATGGTGTTATTCACTGTACTATAGAATTTACCGGGAAGCCACAAAAAATTCCAAGTGGGACAAATTGTGAAAAAAAGTACTTGCGCCATGTTTGCAGGTGTTTTGCTTTTACGGAGCTCAATCTTTGGTAAATATAATATGTTATCTGTATTCTACAGGTTGATACGCAACTGCCAATGCCAAACATGTAGGATTTCCGTTATGTTTTGGTACCGTAAAAAAATTCCAAACATTTTCTATTTTTGAAACTTGTGCCACGGCGCCATTTTGTGCGTCCAATAACTTGTTTTTGTACTATCACCTACGGATATCTGTGAGGGTGCATTTTTTTGTGGGCTGAAGTGTACTTTGTACTGCTAACAGTTTGTAATGCCTGCGACTTTTTTGATCACTTTTATTCCAATTTTTATGGGACGTGAAATGACCAAAAACCCAAAATTTTGGCATTTTGAATTTTTTTCTTCGACAGTCTTCAGTGTATGGGATAAATGATGTTATATTTTAATAGATCGGACTTTTCCGGACATGGCAATACTAAATATGTGTAACTTTTTTATTAATTTATTTTTTTTATTTGTAAAATGGCGAAAGGGGGGGTGATTTGAACTTTTAATATTTTTTTTACACTTTAAAACTTTTTTTTTTTACTTTAACTTTGAGTCCCCCTAGGGCACTTCACCACTAGGGGGCGTGATCGCTAATACAGCCTAATGCATTGCGTAGACAATGCATTAGGGTGTACCAAGATGGCGGTCCCCACTTCCTGCCTGGGGCCAGAAGTGGGGAAATTCAAAACATGGCAGTGATGGAGGCCTTCACAAGGCTTCCCGTAGCCACGTAAGTGGATTGGGACTCAGCGATCCGTAGCGCACCGTTTCTCATTCATTTAGATGTCATGGCTATCTTTGCCGTGGCATCTAAGGGGTTAAACAGCGTGGACAGGCGGCGGCGCCCCCCCGCGCTGTTACCGCCGGGTGTTAGCTGCAATTAGCCGCTAACACCCAGCGGCTGTGTGGCAGGATCACAGAGCGATCCCCCTGCAAAGCTCCCTAACGACCCTGGGACGTACTCATACGTCCAGGGTCGTTAAGATTACTAACTTTAAGGGAGAAATGGAGAGTTTTTTGCAGAGTGTGCATATCTTACAACTACCCCTTTAGATATATTAAACCATTAAAAAATGACAACAACAAATGTACCACATGACCATACCCTTACTGAGACAGTTTTACATTACATCAAAATAGTTATTTGACTGTCACTAAAAATATGTTATTAGCTGTTTAAAGGATAGCTTCAAGGGATAAGTAGCTAATTATGATTTGTATAAGTTAAGGATATGTTAACTGAGTTATAATGTATCTCTTCTACAGCAAGCAGAATCAGAATAAATGTATTTACTAGAACATCGTGGCAGAGTCATGAATGTACTGTAGCGTGGAAAAAACTTTTTTCATGAAGTTATTTATGGAAGGTGATGAGTAACAACTTGCTTTTGTCCGAGAATCTTTGTGAACTAGTTGGAAAAAACAATGTAACGCTAACAATGAACACATGTGGATGTGTCAGACTATCATAGATTTCAACATTTATTTGTTTCTTAACACCAACACATCTTTTTCCAGTCACGCATACTGGAAATGCAGCAGATTTCCCATGTGGCTTTGCATGCTGAGAATCCAGATCCGATTGCAACACCAGTCAAGTGAATGAGATCTGAACTAAGTTCATCTACGAGTTATCTACTTTTTCAGCAGGGAAAATGATTTTCAGTATGGATTTTAAAATTTGTTCCAAAATTTACAAATCTACAGCAAAATCCACATGCAGATCTAAGGATTCTTTTTTTCAATTCAGGTTTGCTATACCTTTATGGCCCTGGCTTTCCAACAGATGAATATTCACATTACATAATTCAAAATTATTATTACGGAGGGATTTTATTATTTGTAACACTTTTCAATCCACTTTTATAGCATGTTTGTTTTCCCTTATGCCAATGATGAATTTGCCACATTTTTCAAAACACCCTTTCATTGTGTTGATTGCTATGTAATGCTGTGAGTAGAATAAGATTCTGCAGAAAGTTTTAAAAACATGCTTCAAATAATAAACAAATCTATAAAACCTACTAAACCTGCCCAGCTAAACCATTTCCTAGTATCAAAGCAAGGCACAAATGTATCGAAAAATGGCACAAATGAATAATTAATATTCGAAAGTGAGGATGGCCATAAAAAATGGAGCTGTTACCGCAAAATATGAGTGCAAGGTCAATGTAACAGTCCCCTCTGAATATGCATGAACACATACATACAGATACATACACAAACTCATCTTTATAATAGAAATAAGTAAAGATGGAGAGCTGCCATGTTGTAGACATTTCTGACAGAAAAATCCATTTAATGCATCTGAATGGGGTTGTCTCTGAACAAATTGCTGCAGGTCCTACACAGATGGATGGGGCAGTCATATAAATTTCTGCAACAAAGCTGTCATGTGTGAATATACCCTAAAGGCCTTTTTACCCAATCTTTTTTATCAGCACATACAGATGTCTATTACACTTATTACATTATAGACTCTCAGCAAATATCTGGCCCCAGTGTTTAAAAAACACAGTAAAGAATATCACCAAATATGCTGCAAAACAGTCAGTGCAATATTGTAAAGTGCATAAGTTATTAAATGTATAATATTATATGAAAAAAACACTATTTCCATAGTTATAACCTAACTAGTTATCAACTAACAGTGTTAAAGGGAATCTTATTGGCTTTTTCATTGGAATGGATAACTTATGAAATGAATGAGTATGTGTGGGGATTGCTGTGCATGCTATCCCTGATTACAATAATAAAAAGTAAAAAGATATAAATACAAAAATATACTGTGAATTTTTAACATATGTTACACTCAGATAAAAAGAATGACTTCATCCGGAGGCTTGACACACGGAAGAAGAAACAAATGTGTTAAAAACTTTGCCAAAAACATTGCAGAATACAAATTTATTGCCATACTGTATATAATGCTTCTATTAGTATCTACTACTGCTAGTGCCAGCTCCAGGTGTATATGAGCCTTTAGGCAGTGGAGTTACCATGAGTGTCTTTAGGCTTAATTTTGTTTATATATCTATAGAACATGTCCACACCTCGTTGTTTGTGATGAATTACACAACAATACCTAGTAAACTATAGAATATACTATAGAATAGAATATGTCATAAAAGTCTGAAAGGTGTAGGTTCCAACTCTGGGATCCACACCTATCTTGGGAACCGAGAGCTAGCTGTACTGGCACTTGACTTTCAATTCTGTTCTATGAGAGTTCAGAGTAAAGTTCCACCATAGATTTTATATCCTATTAATATGCCCTCAAAGTCTATGGTGGAAACACCCCCTTTTAAACAAAATTCTCTCATAGACAGCAGTGCATCCGATGACTTACTGTTAGTGTCTTTTCCTAACTTATAGCAGGGCATGAGCTTGAATTATAACAGAGACCTGACACCAGAAGAGGCTAAACAAAGTCTAAATATATAGAGCATCCCACGAAAACCAGGTTCTATGTAATTTCTTCTGTTGCCCTGTGTAACAGAAACTACACAGGACATTTTATATATATATATATATATATATATATATATATATATATATATATATATGATAAGTAGAGAGCAGCAATGTTAAGCAGAAGGCAGCAATGTGTGCTCCATATTTTTGTGGGCCCTGGCATCTGACCAATCTTGCCAGGTGTTGACACTGTCAATAGAAAAAGAGCCAGCTTACCACTCCAGAATACATAAGGGTGCATGACAAGTAGATTCAGGAATATAGGCAACCTCTCCAAAGATCCTGCAATCCTTTTGTGTGTAGATTATCACATTTCTTAATTTAATACGTCCAAAAAATGTGATTTCCGTAGAATAGAACATCAGACATCGTTGATGCATTTCAAACTCAATCATTCTTAATAGCAGCCTAATAGCGTAACACATAGCCATACAAAATATACAGATTAACAGCCAATAAGCGAGAATAGTCAATAGTAGAGTGGTCATCTGTGTCTCATAAGAAGTGCCTTGTGATCCAGTTTATTTCCAAATCCCCAGACACAAGCAGGGAAGTGTCACGAGACTGGCAATGGCCTGGTATAATTTTGTATATTACATACAGAGACAGTCCAAACCATTTTCATTCTTGTAACTATTCTTGTAACTATGAATAGTGTGGAATGTGATAATCCTATTAAAGTCATTTAAAAAAAATCTGAATGTTAAAATGGTAGAAATGGGACACATCATTTTCAACACATAACATTATGAGTACAAAATGAAATACTTCATGTGTAAGAAAAAAAAGGCCATATAAAATTGAGAACACCTGCCCACAATAAACAATCTGATAGTTTATACGTTTGTAATGGAAAACTGAACAGTGAAATCTGTTTAGCTGCTGTTCGGAGAACAGACTGCTAGTTGTAATTCACGAGGCCCATGAGATCCATACTGTTTATGAGCAACTGTTGAAATAATTAGTTGTTACTGCAGCTGAAAAATTCTTTCTACATTAAACCAGTAAATACTAGAAAGGAAAGAGGTCTGCATTACTGAGAGTGTGAGCTGTGAGAGAGGAGCGGGAGGAGGGTCCTATCATGATCTTTCTCCCTTTGCTTTGGAGTGAGACTCAAGAGAGGGTAGGAGGAGCAGCAAAGGAGACATCTGATTGCTTCTGAGTACATAGCCTAGATCTAACATCACACCAGGAGGAGCCACCCACTTAAATATTTACATAAATGATGTAGATGAAAGAAAAAGGCCTAAAATATGCAGACGAAACAGAACATTTGTCTACATTACACCCAACATACATCTACATCTTTCAATATTTTATATTTATTATATATTTTTTTAATGGCAAAACAAAAAAATTAACCAAAAAATGCTGTATCCTTTTTTTTTTTTTTTTTTAAGAGTATGTACTTTAATAATCTAACATAATAACAGTCTTGTGTATGCACAATATTGTAGTTCACAGGCTTTGGATATTTCATTTCCGGTAGAGATTACTAGGTAGGCCATGTATTTATTTGAGTTCAATTTCATTTCTATTTTTTCACATCCAAATTTCTCATCTGGGCAGAGGTGTCCATCATAACAGATATGCCTAGTTATAATGTGTAATTTTGTTTTATGATGTTTTCTTATGAAGGAAAAGGGCTTTTGGGTGCAAATGTTATCTCTGCACTCTCTACACCTATGTCCTTGCCGCTGACAACAAAACAACCATATGGTAAATTTCCAGGCAAAATACACACACAAAGAGAGGAACATAATGATGCAAAATATTATTTGGTGACATGATAGTAAGAGAAAGTTAGTTCTGCTAGTTGTGCAAAGCTCACGAAGAGCATGACTATTTTGATTCTGAAACTTTTTATTGTCTGAAATGTACTTATATCTCATTTTACAAGATTTTTCCCATCAATTAAAGGGGTACTTAGTCACCACGGTACCAAATATAGTTATAAACTAATTTGCTGCCACAGTGACTGAGATAAATCTGACATTTGAAATATGTTGCAAAGTAAAACAGTGGTTATTTCTGTCTTTCATCGCTGTTAAAATAGGAATGCATGACCTCAAAAATCTGTTTCAATTCAATGTTAAAGGGGTTTTCTCATCACATGCTTTCACAGACTTGAGCTGTTTCTGTCTGTTACAGCTTCAAATGCAGGGATGGGTTTCTCCTCCCAGTAGGTGGGTCTCCCCTCACTGAAGACTACTGACATCATTCTGTATGAGCAGTGAAAGGAAGAGGATGTCAAAGCTCTGCAGACCTTCTGCAGTGGTCAGTTCTCAAGCCTGCAGAGCTGTCACCACCCTCCACAAGCTGCTTGTAACCAGAACACCTGTATTGCTTTAAACAGTTCTACACACAGCCTGAATTTGTGAAACAAATGTGAGAAATCCACTCTCCTTCCCTCTCTGTTATCAGGCAGGAGGTAGAGGTGGGAGCAGTGTATAAAGGTTGTGTTATATGGAGGAGGAGAGGGAATCTAGCAGCTAGAGAAACTGAGTAATTGCCCACATCCTTCACATAGAGCTATCCCTGTGAGGGGAGCTCAGACAGCCTTTATTACACAGCTCACATAGAGTGAAAGACAATAAGAACATAGACAAAGACAGCACAGAAAGACACTTTCAGTTTCATTTTCACACAGCTCAGAGGAAAGAGTGCAGGCAGCCAATCACAGCACAAGCATGTCCAGCACAGAGGAAGTTGTCCAAACAGGACTGAACTAAATATCAGACAGCCAATCACAACAAGGGGGGTGTGGCCCGACCCCCCAGGCTTCAGATTTAGCTCTAGACACTCACAGATAAGCTCATAACTGTGATACTAAATTATTTAGGCAATACAAACCAGTTGCAAAAAATGCTTATTTTTACTGTCCATCATTACAGATATGATTTTTGTAGTGAGAAAATCCCTTTAAGGAATAATTTTTGTTATGGGATAATAATTTTTTACTGTCATATGTCAAAGGGATTTTGCCGTTTTTTTTAAAAAAAATATGTGCGAGTGTGTAAAAATAAAACAAAAAAACAAAAATAGTTCTGTACTCACATGCAACAGCAAAAAACTAGGTTCTGTACTCACCGCCAATCCAGCGATACAGCTGCTGGCAGTGTCTTCTGGTCTCCTCTTTACTAGAGATGAGCGAGCAGTAAAAAGTTCTAGTTTGATTAGAATCTCAAACTTTAGTGTGTTTGGTTCAAGGATCTATTTGAACTAGAACTCGAACCCCATTAAAGTCAATGGGAGAAGATGTTCTCGTTAATTTTTATACCTATACAGGTGAGGAAAAGCTGTAATTATCAACTTACTGAAGAAAATTTGGCTCTAAGAGTGGTAGAAAAAAATTGAGAGGCTAAAATTCTTCATTCCTTTCAATGGCTAACTGAAAAGATGAGGACAGCTTGCAAGCAGGGGCGTAGCTATAGGAGGTGCAGCGGTAGCAGCTGCTATGGGGCCCTGCATCCTAGGGTAAAGTACAAGAAACTCAGCTCACCCTTGTAGCCTAAAGTCCAGTCCTGATGCCTGGCGGGCGGGAGTTCTCTCCGAAGAGACAGCAAACAAACAAGAGTAGCCAACTGCATCCATAGCGCCTAGGGTATGGCTAGGATTTAAGAACTTCATTTTTTTTTCTTCTAATGTAAAATGAACATGGAAAATACTTCAAAAAAAGAAAATTTTGCCCCATGGTTATCGCTGTAACCGAGCGTTTGGAAATTTTTCCCATATTGGGGGGCCCCAACCCCCTTTGCAAATATTAGATTTGGAGACGATGTTTATAAAATTACTGCCCCCAAACTGCAAAAATTGAATTTGGGCATGTTTAAAATTGCAAATCTAAGCACTCAGTATAATATATATACATGTATATGACAGGCATTATGGGCGACATGTATGAATCTCGCCGCGTCGGAGCGCAAGTTTTCGCCAGTTTTCTAGCGAAATTTGCACCTCATGTATGTCGGCGCTGAGGTGCGCTCATACATGCGGTGTAAAGTCTGCCGCGCCTCGCCAGTGTGTGAGGTGCAGTGCAGGGACTTAGGCGCAGTGCAGGACTGCGCCTAATATTCGCCGTCCGAGGAGGTGCGCTTATACATGCGGGGAAAGGTTCACCGTGCCTCGCCAGTGTGTGTGGGCGCAGTGCGGGATCTGCCCGACCGAACATGTATTCCGATTCGAGACAGGCTGGAAAACAGCAAAAAATCATTAAAGATGTCCATGCAGCATGGCGTATGAATCAAAAAATCACCTTTATTAGGTGTAAAACATTCTCTGAAAAAGAGCTCAAACCTACTAAAAAAATACATAAATAAAATCACTTTCCAAAAATCTAGAACGGCGCTACATCAGGAATTTGGATATTGGAAATTGCCGGGAACTACAGTAATTCAAATTCTGTAAGCTCTTCTCGTTGGTCGGCAGAAACCAGCCAATCAGAATAGGAGTGACACTGAACCATTAAAACCTATGGAGAAGTACTGACCAATCAAGATCAAAGGCGGGACAGTTCAAAATACAGTAAAAATGCAGAAAAGAGCTGATTGGTTGAGCTAGCGGGGGCTTGGCAATCCTGGCCAATCAGAATAGGAGCGACAAGGACCCATTATAACCTATGGAGAAGTATGGGCCAATCACAGGCAAAGGCGGGACAGTTCAAAATACAGTAAAAATGCAGAAAAGAGCTGATTGGTTGAAGGAGCGGGGGCTTGGCTATCCGCCATTCAGAGCGCAAGCTACTTTCTCCCATTGTAGTCTATGGCCAGATCGGGGCAATGAAATCTCGGCTCTCAGCGCCATGCGGCATGGAGTATGATTAAAAAAATCGTTTTTATTAAGTGTAAAATATTATCTGAAAAAGCGCTTAAACCTTCTATAAACATACATCAATCAAATCCCTAACAACGCGTTTGTCGCCGAGACTGGCGCTACATCAGGAATTGTGATATAGAGAATTGCCGGGAAATACAGTAATTCAAATTCTGTAAGCTCTTCACATTGGTCTGCAAAACACAACCAATCAGAATAGGAGCGTCAGTGAACCATTATTATCTATGGAGAAGTATGGACCAATCAAATGAAAAGGCGGGACAGTTCAAAATACAGTAAAAATGCAGAAAAGAGCCGATTGGTTGAGCCCAGGTGGCAGATCCACCAATCAGATGTAGTGCGTCTATTTTGAGTGGAGAAAGAAGGGCGCGATAGAAGGGTACCCTAAAAGTTATTACTGTCTATGGGAAATATTCTAGTACTGTGATTGGTTGGGGGGAAGAGGGGCTCATTCAGCTTAGCCAATCAGCAGGTGAGCTACCTTGTCATAGAGTTCTATGGGGAAAAGAAATGCAGAGCGAGCTCTGTTTGTGATTGGCTAAGTTAAAAGAGGCGCAGTTATTTGGACCAATGGGAGAGCGAGCGACGCTCTTATGGGTAATATTTGACACCTAATAAAAATGATTTTTTTAATCATACTCCATGCCGCACGGCGCTAAGAGACGAGATTTCATTGCCCCGATCTGGCCATAGACTACAATGGGACAAAGAAGCTCGCGCTCTGATTGGCCGAGATAGCCAAGCCCGTGCTAGCTCAACCAATAGCTCTTTTCTGCCTTTTTACTGTATTTTGAACTGTCCCACCTTGGAATTTGATTGGTCAATATTTCTCCATATGTTATAATGGTTCCCTGTCACTCCTATTCTGATTGGCCAGGATTGCCAAGCCCCTGATAGCTCAACCAATCCGCTCTTTTCTGCATTTTTACTGTATTTTGAACTGTCCCGCCTTAGAATTTGATTCGTCAATACTTCTCCATAGGTTTTAATGGGTCGATCCTATTCTGATTGGCTGGTTTCTGCCGACCAATGGGAAGAGCTTACATAATTTGAATTACTGTATTTCCCGGCAATTTCCAAGATCCTAACATCGCATCCCTGCGTCCGACAGGGGATTCGGGCCGGTGAGGTGAAGTATACGCCAGAAATCGGGCGCAAATCCTGTTCATACATGTCGCCCTATGTGAGCAAATGTCGCCAAATAAGAGCTTCTGGGTGTGGGAAAGATGCAGCCAGCAATACCAAACTCCCTGACCATTGATGTCTACGGAGAGGAAAATGCTATCTAACTAAGCAGTCTGTACAGTACAGAGAGTGAAATGAAAATGGCATTCACAAGGCAATACAGTGAAATATATATAACATGGTCCTGTTATTTTAGCAGCTTCTCTGTGCTCTGCACTGATTGGATGGCCACCAAAAGTGCAGAAAGGTGATTGGATGGCTGCCAAAAGTGCAGAAAGCCGCTGAAAACGAAACTGAAAATGTCATGTCGAACTAGGACTAGAACTTCACTTGAGTAAAATGTTCGGTTCGAATTCTAAAATTTAAAAAAGTTCTACTAGAACTTAACTTTTCTAGAACAGTTCGATCGACACTACTCTTTACATATACCACATTGGTTGGTTCATGACCACTGTATCCAATCAGTGACTTCAGTGGTTATGAGGAACAAAAAAAAACATACTTCTGTACATACCACCATTCCAATGCTGCGGCTGCCTACAGTGTCTTCTGGTCTCCTTTTTACATTTGTTCCACTGGTTGGTTAATGGCTGCTTTAGCCCATCAGTGACTTCAACAGTAAAGTGCAATGAGCTTGATACTACTGTTTAGGAAATTATAGTACATAAGTACTGATGACAAGGCAATGGCACGTGACCACTGCAGCCACTGATTGGCCACAGCAGTCATAAGTCGACCATAGGGCTGAATGTAAACAGGGACCGCACTCACTGTCAGGACTGGAAAGGCAGTGAGAACAGGGGTAGCACATTTTTTTTTTATATTTAAACTGGAAAACCCCTTTAAGGTTCCATTCAAAACCTACAGTAGCTCTCTCATCAGATTTGATGGGAAGAAAAGCATTGCATGCAAAATGATGGTCGCAACAACTGATCCACACTCGATGCTAAGTCAGTGGTGTCAGTCAGACATTATTATACGGAAGTGTCTCACAGTTAAAGGCTTTTTAAATGAATTTTCTATATATTCTGCCAAGTACTACTGCTTGCTAGCTTTTCATTTTGATTTAATATTACTCTCATCATTATTGCAGTTTCACTTAAAGCCCATCTAATAGGGTTCTCACTAGAGTTTCATATTTTTAGCTATTGTTGCTTTTACCATCATCATCATTTGAAAAACTAATATTTTCCAATCACTGGAAAATCTATTGCTCTTTCATGAAAGTCTTATAGAGGTATAAAAAAGTGACATCTCCAGTCTTGCATATCCTTATTGGATAATCACAATTACTTTTTAAAAACACAAACACAGTCATGTCATAATCGTTTCAATAAAATATATATTTACTTCCAAGGGAAAGTGTATTTTGAGCTATTCTAATGTGACACTATTTTACCGCTTCAAATTATCCATTACTTACCTAATTCATGCAGCATTCCTATAATAATATCCCTATAATGATCAACTCTATACTGTACCAACTGTATTTACCACCAAGGGAAACAGTATTTATTGGACTCATTTATAACAATATTTAGAATCTGGCTCTGTGTTTTCCATTAGAAATTATATACTACTTACATAATTTATGCAGCTTTCCCATAATAATATCCCTATAATCATCAACTGAATACTGAATTTATAAAGCCAATAAAGATGTTATAAGGCCATGGTCATTTTGAATAAGAAAATCCATTCCATCTAAAATTAAATCAACATATACATTCTTTATTATCTATTAAAGGGGTTCCTCAGAGTTAGAGAATTTGTAGTATGTAGAAAATTTCTTGGTATTTAGAAAATATAGTGAACTAGAGAAGGATAGCTGTCTTACTAAAAACCAAACTTGACAAGGTTATTATACAGTATATGTCTTTAAAGGAAAGCCTTCCTTGACTCATGACCTTGCTACAGTGATGAGGCTTGGAATAGCTGATGAACTTTAAAGCTATGTCGGATGGAGTCTTGCACTCCTTGCAGGGCAACCCATGACCATCTGGTTTAAGAAGAGGTTCCCTAATCCTCTGGATCAAGATTAATGACCCAATATAGTCTGCGCCCTGACTTTCCCACACTAAGGGGGGGGCATGTATGATCAGAGTTTTCACACTATTTCTGGCTTTAAAAATGGCCTCACTGGGGGGCTCGATGGTTAGAGATTGGTCAAAATATCGCCACTTTCAAATGCCAAAATGAAGTGGGTTTGTGGGGCCCCGCACCACTTTGAAAAACTTAGTGTTTGAATCCCCGGTGGGCAAAAGGGGCATTACAGTTCAACAGGAAAAAAAATGTGAAATGTTCCCCTTTCTTTTCATTTACCCCCCCTTTTTAAAACAAAATAAAAAATAAAAAAAAAAAATCTAGGATAAAATACAAAAATTTTAATTAACATGAATTTTTCCTACATTAAATTTAAAATTTTATTTGTGCTTCCCTCTTTCTACTACAGAAAGAGCCAGAAAGCCAATTGCGGGGGCCTGTGGTCCTAAAAGGGGGTTCATTTTCCATGTTTCTTTTCCCTTGCATGCTATTCTAAAAATTTTTTCAATTTTTTCCCAGGTGTCTACAGTTAACCTTAATCTATTAGGGGCATTACTTATGCACCTAAGTTTGCCAATGGCCTAACACACAGGCAAGGGGTCGAATTTTCATGCATTTTTGAGCGCACTTCACCTCCCGGGATACATCAGGCATTTTAATTTAAAAAAAAAAATGAAAACATGAACTTCGATGCGCATCCGTTCATACATGCCCCCCTAAGAGTTTTCATGTGCAGATTCCTGTTATGGTTCTCCATCCATCATTTTCCTGGTGAAGGGATGGTGATATCCAGAAGTCACTAGTCAAGAGTAGTACTAGAAGGTTGTCTGTTGCTTGGCCTGAGGCAGAAGTGCAATTAGGCATTTGTGACAGTGACTTTTAGTTTCTTAGGATTCCCTCAGACACTTGTAAGGAAAGTAGGCTTGGTTTTTCCCCAAAAGTGTCTGTTTTCATCCTAGCCATAACACCACACCTGGTGGGATAAACTTTCTGCGGTCGAAATAACGGCAAACCAACAAAACTCATTACCTTAAATATTCGTTTCTTTCCAGACAACAGTAAGAGTGTCTGTTCTGTATGAAGAACGGCCATCATCACTATGGAACTTACAAGATATCACATCAATTTCAGAGACCTAAATGAGATCCATCTATCCAATGAAGGAAAATTAAGAGAATACAGCAGCATATCCATCTTCTTTTGGAAAGGACTACTGGCCAATAAACAAGGTATATATGGAGCTGATTTTGCTATCATAAACAAGTTCATTGGTTAACTTATTTCCCTTTTCATTGGTATCAACAAATACCTCATGACCCTCCATCTTTATCTGAATAACAAGCAGTCAACTACTATCATCAGTGCCTATAGACCTATATTGGCTGCTGATGAGAATCTTAAAGAGCAGTTCTACTCCAACCTGTATGTGACATTGACTTATATTGCCAAGGAAGACAAACTGGTTTTTCTGGGGTACTTCAAAGCAAGGATTGGGTGTGACTCCAACACATGGAGTGATATCACTAGTAAAAAAAGGTGTGGAAAAAGCCAACAACATTCTCCTAGGCAAAAGCACAACCTTGTCATCACTAAGACTTTGTTCTGTCAAAATAACAAATACAAGACTACATGGATGCATCCTCTATCCAAACACTGTCCGGATCACATGGGGTATGCACTTAAAGGGAACCTGTCACATAGTTTATACCCCCCTGCTGGGGGACAGCACGACTAGTGAAGACATGTGTTTTCCAGCTCTGTGTCCCTTATTCTGTAAGATGCTGTCGTTTTAGAGCATTTACCCTCAAATCTTATTCTTGGGCAGGTGTTAGCCCCGCCCACCAAAGGCTAGCCTTGCCTACCTGGCAGTTATTCTTATGTTTCTACCTATTCAAAGTAATAGGTTTATCAGTTGAGGTGGGTGGGGCTATCCTCAGGTGGGCAGGGTTTGAAAAAAACTGACTCTTTGAATGACTCTCTTCTGGCTTAAAACTGCAGATTTGAGCACTAAATACTCGAAATCTACAGCACCTTACAGAATAAGGGACCCAGCACTGGAAACAGCAGGTCTGACACTAACTTGTGCTGTCCTCAGGAAGGGGTCCATAATCTATGTGACAGGTTCTCTCTAACAACTTCTTTCTCAACAGACCACCACCTGGTCCACACCATCATAAACATCTGGCTTACCTCAAAATTCCAAAGGTGCTCAAAGACAAGCAGTAAGAAACTCAATGTCAAGACCCTACCAAGAAAAATTAACTTCTGGATCTCCTCTCTGCTCACCTCGAAGGCCTGAGTGCCAATAGTGCAAGTGTTGAACCGCAGTAAAGAGCTCTCACAACTGCTATTCATGAGACAGCTGCACCTCACACCAATACCAGGACTTGTTTAAGGCAAAGGATGATCTCTGTGTATGGCAAAATGACCTTCGATCTCACTAGAAATGTGAAGAACATGAACACCTGAGACCTGGAGAAAAATCTTCAATATAATGAACAAACGGTGGCAAGAAAATGTAATGAGACACAAAGGGGGACATGTATGAAAACTGTCTAGGTGTAAGACTTTCATTGTTGCCCTTTCATTTTTTAGAGCACTATATGAAATGAAAGGGGAGCTCTGATTGGTTGCTATGGGCAACAAAGTCTTACACCTAGACAGTTTTCATACATGAGGCCCAAAGTTTTGCTGATCACCATGACATGTGCATTTTTTTCAGATTGCAAGCACAAATGGACCTACCTCTCTCTGGTAACAAGATAGAAACTTTCTGAAATAGTAAGCTACCATCTTGGAATGCTGGAAGGAACACTGTAAAGGAGGAATCCTGTGGGTCACCACGAGAGATGAAGATGCAAACCACGGAGAAGTGGAGTCCAAGAAGTCTTCACCAGAGCCCACCACAAGGCCAGACAGCCTTAGCAGCATCAAATCCCTAGGTCGCTACCTCTGACGTGGCTACTCCCAGTGACAGATGAAGTGCCAGACATAGGACTGTGGAATAGAGGTGACAGCTCACAGGCAGGTAGCAACTAATGACAGGAAGCAAAAAAAGTCCCAGGCAAGTAGCAGACTGGTGTAATGGCAGGTAAGAGCAGTCCAGGTAAACACAGGAACCAGGACATGAGTAAACATAGGTAACAGACAGCCACCGAGGTAAGGATCAATATGGAGACATCAACAATCTGACCCAGAGCAGAGGCAGGAAGTTCTTTTAGTCCCTTGTGGTGAAAGGTTATTGGCCAGGTAATTATATATGGTCTCTTTAAATCTCGGCAAGCAAGCACGCGTCCAGAGGGTTCATATGCATGCAGGATGCCGGCAGCAGAGTGCACTGGAGCAACAGAAAGTACAGGTGAGTAAACACAGGCAAAAGGGACAGGGGCCGCAACTGAGACATGAGCAAGTTTGTGGTCCAGTGCGGGGACATTGGCACGTCCATGGTCCAGAGTGGGGACTGCAGCATTGACTGTGACAAGCACTTTGAAGCACTAAAAGCTCATAAGAGATTCCATAAAAGCTACCAGTAGAGATGGGCGAATTTCTCAAAAATTCGATTCGGTCACTTTGCCGAATTTTCCGACAAAATTTGTTTCGTTCCGAATTACTTCGGCATGAATCACGTTAAAAAGCAGCGATTTCCAGGCTGCACGAGCCTTGCAGGGTGCTGTAGACAGTTGTTGCCATGCTTAAATATGCAGAGGGAGCTTGGGTTTGGGCTTCATACAATGTTGTGTTTTAGTATGACCACGCAGATGGACTGCCACCGCTCTTAGAATCGCTTCACTATAAAAATTTCCCCATGGGCACTTCAAGAGGGGCCAAAACTGACAAAAAAACCTCAAGCGGAATGTAGCCTGAATAAAGTCCAAGCCAGCAAAAGCTGGAAATAAAAAATATCAAGCTGAGAGCTCAGGTGGCCAACATAGTGGACAGAGTGTGGAGGTGACGGCGGCAGCCACAGCCAGCATGAGGCAGGCAGTGGGCTTCACATTGACATTCTGGGGTGGCAAAAACACGTGGAAGCCACAGAAGTGGGACAATGACTGGAGAGTGGAGGTTCACGGCGGCAGCAGTATGAGGTCAGGCAGTGGCACAATGACAGTTGGAGGAGGCAAAACGTATTAGGCCACAGAGTGAAACAATGATACAGTGTGGTGTCACGACGTGCAGCTGAATGAGATCAGGCAGCTGGCACAATGACATTCTGGAGGCGGCCAAAACCAGTATTTTAGGCCACACGAGTGGCACAATGTTACAGTGTGGAGGTCACGAATGCAGCAGCATGAGATCTGCTAGTGGAACAAATGGTCATTAGGGAGGCGGAAATACATGTTTAGGGACCAATAGTGTGGCCTACAATCACAACTGTGTGGAGGGCCCACCCACACAAAAAAAAAAAAAAAAAAAATAGAAAAAAAAAAAAAAAATATTAAAAAAAAAAAAAAAAACAAAGAAAAAAAAATTTTTTACACCAAAAAAAAACAAAGCAATATAAAAAATTTTTAATATTAACAAAAAAAAGAAAAAATTTAAAAAAACTAAAAAAACAAAAAAAAAAAACACAAAAAAAAAATATTTGAAAAAAAATATATAAAATTTTTCATAAAAAAAAAAAACAAAACAACGAAAACAAAACAAAAAAAAATAAAAAAATTTTCTATACTCAACAGAAAAGGAGAAAAAGGAAGAAAAAAAGAAAAAAAAACAAAAACAAAAAAAATAAAAAAGAAAAAAAAAAAAAAAAAAAAAACAAAATTAAACAAAAAAACAAAAAAAACTATTAATAAAAATTATTAAAACGAACCCCCCCCCCCCCCCCCAAAGATACAAAAAAAGAAAAAACAAAAAAAAACAAAAAAAAAGAAAGACACACAACACACACAAAAAAGAAAAAAAAAAAAAAACAAGACAAAAATTTTCTTTATTATTCTACACCACTAAACAAAACCAAATTAACAAAACTTCCAAAATCACCTCCCTCCCCCCTACACTCCCTCCCCCCACAACAACCTCACACCCACACACTCCCCCCCAACAAACTATTAATATACACCAGATCACCCATTAACCCCCACCCCCCCCCCCCCCCCCCCCCCCCCCCCTCCCTTCCCCCCCCCACCCCCCCCCCACCAAAAACCAACCCAACCCCCCACCCCCCCCCCAACCCCCACCAACCCCCCCCCCCCCCCCCACCAAAAACCCCCTCCCCCCCCCCCACCAAACCCCCCCCCCCCCCCCCCAAACCCCACCCCACCCTCCCCAAGCACCCCCCCCCCCCCACCCCCCCCCCCCCCCACCCACCCCCCCACTAAAACACCCCCACCACCCTCCCCCCCAACCCCCCACACCCCCCCCCCCACCCCCCCCCCCCCCCCCACCCCCCCCCCCCCCCCCCCCCTCTCCTCCCCCCCCCCCCCTCCCCCCCCCCCCGCCCCACACCCCCCTCCCCCCCCTCCTCCCCTCCCCTCCCCCCAACCCACCCATCCCCCCACCCCCCCCCCACAAACAAACAGGCAGCAGCAGTATGAGATCAGGCAGTGGCACAATGGACATTCTGGAGGACGGCTAAAACAGTATTAGGCCCTCAGAGTGGCACAATCACACAGTGTGGAGGTCACGGCGGCAGCAGTATGAGATCAGGAGTTGGCACAATGACATTCTGGAGGCGGCTAACAGTATTAGGCCACAGAGTGGCTCAATCACACAGTGTGGGGTAACGGCTGGCAGAGTATGAGATCAGGCAGTGTCACAATGACATTCTGGATGCGGCAATACAGTATTAGGACCACAGAGAAAGAAAAAAAGAAATGGCACAATCACACAGTGTGGAGGTCACGGCGGCAAGCAGTATGAGTCAGGCAGTGGCAAAAATGGACATTCTGGAGGACGTCAAAACAGTTTTAGGCCACAGAGTGGCACCAATCTCACAGTGTGGAAGGTCACGACAAGCAGCAGCATGAGATCAGGCAGTGGCACAATGGAAATTCTGGAGGTGGCAAAACAGGAGGAAGCCACAGAATGGCACAATGACTGAGAGCGGTAGACACGGGCGGCAGGCTGCCATGAAGTCAGGGCGAGTGCACAATGAACGTGTGGAGGGCACGGCAGAGTCACAGAGCAGCTTGAGGTCAGAGAGTGAGCACTATGGACATTCTGGAGGTGGCAAAACAGGAGGAGCCACGGAGTGCACAAATGATGAGAGAGGAGGTCACTGCCAGGCCCAGCATGAGGTCAGGCAGTGGCACAATGACACAGTGTGGAGGACATGGCAGCAGCCACAGCAGCAGCATGAGGTAGACAGGCACAATGCAGTGTGGATTTCAAGGCACACAGCAGCAGCAGCATGTGGTCATGGAGTGGCACAATGAATGAGTGTTGAGGTGGGTGGACAATACCCAGTCCCTGTTTAAAGATTGTGATAGGAGATGGAGAAACTGGCAGAAGATGTGTGGCAATCAGGCGGGTGGCGGCAATCTGAATAGGGCTGAGGCAGGTAGTTTGAACCCAGACTGACGCCTAAGCATTGGAGTGTGGAAATCTGCCGATCCACGCCTGATTTCATCTTGACAAAGGTCAGTCTCACATTTACCGTGGACAAGCGGGTTCTCTTGGGGTAACGATGGCCACCGCCGCACTGACACACACTGCTTGATGTCACCACTACTGGACGGGCAGGGACAGCTTCTCACTGCAAACTCGGCAAGTTGCGGCCCACACATCAGTTTGGCCTGCCCAGCAGTCAGGGAATCTTCTAACTGAGGTGGCAGAGTTGCTGTCCAAGTAGGCCACAACCTGTTGGTTCAGGGATGCTCCAGTCCTGGCTGCTGCTGGCGACTGCCTCCTCACTAGGCGGGTGAAGGAAGTGCCATCAGTGTACTCCAGACTTAGGTTAATACTGATGGGAGCTGGTCCTGCTCCTACCCCCCCACCTTCCCCAGAGCCGCGCAGTTGTACGTGAGTGCTGAGGAACCCCCCGGTCAGACCTGCAGAGGAGGGGACAATGCCGCACATAGGGCAGCAGCCAATGATTACGGAGGATTTCTCCTATGATTTGAGTTTTATCTTCCCTCTCAATAGTAGGGAAAAAGGCTCCCCATTTTGGATCGGTAGTGAGGGTCCAATAGGTGGAGAGCCAGAAGTCATCCCTCTTGCGGATGCTGACTATTTCGGCTGTCACTAGTCCGGCAAATAAGCAGGCTGCAGGGCCATCTGGCACAAGTGACTCCGAGAGGCTCACTGCCCCATTTCCTCTGTATACTGCCACGGTGCTTTGTTAGGGGTCATCTGCCTCATCTACCTCATCCATCACCTCATCCAGCTGCTCCTGCTCATCCTATCTTGTCACCTGGGTAAAATCCACTCATTTCACCAGACAATGATTCCGCTGCTCCAAATGTCCTCCATCCTCCGATTTCAGTCCCCACCGGACTCATGTGGCCACGAGGATGTAGTCGCCACGTCTCCTGTCCTGCCCAGAAAGATTGTTTCCAGTCATCTGTTACAGGACATGATGCAGTGGAATGACGTTATTAATACCGTAGTCCTGGAGAATGACAAAATAACATCTCGCCTCCTCGAATATGCCTCAACAACACGGCAGGTGTCACGATGAGCTGCCCTGGCTGACCATAAAGTTACACAGGGGAGCTACTTCTGTCGCTGGATCCCCTCAAAAAATCGTTAATGGCCTTTCTCTGTTCTTACAGTCGGTCCAACATGTGCAGGCTGGTATTCCAGCGGTGTGGAAACATCGCATATCAAGAGGGTGTTGGGGGGAAGCCGTTCTGGCGCTGCAATCGAGGGGGTGTCTCTGGCTTTGTACGATAATGGATAAAGCGGCATGCACAGTTTCATGGCATTTTTCAGTATGTTCTGATAGATCGGTGGGAAGACTTCAGGAACTTTCACAACCAGATTGAAAATTGTGCGACCATGCAGGGCGCATGGAACCAATCCCTCCTCGGGTGCAGCGTGGTCACCATGTTCCTCCACATAGTCCGTCTCATGGTTCCGATTTGCAGTTGGACAGTGAAAGACACCACATCGATTCTTGCTGCTATGACACGGAGCAGTTCCTCCCCTGTGTGAATTCGTTCGCCGAGGCAAGCCAGGTGTAGAACTGCGTGACACAGCTGTGCCCTTACCACATGTGGTTTGATGGAGCAGTACTTGTGTGGCTGAGATGGTGGTGGTGGTGGTGGAGGAGGAGGCGGGCATTGGCGCAGGTGCAGCAGTTTGACACGTGGGAGGAGTAAAGCGGCGTTCATGTCCAAGTTGTTGGAGTGCCTGGGCTGGAGCTCATTCACCCAGTTGGGACGTTAAAGGACATGTACTGGCCTGGAACCATAGTTACAAGCTCCAGACGTCGCGCTGCCGTGCACCTTGGAAACAATACCGATAAGATCAAGGCTGACCCACTTGCTGTTCTACATATTTATGGAGTGCTGGTACTGCCTTTTTGAAACAGAAATTACGGCTTGGAAACTCTCCATCTCGGCTCGGCATAAAAGACCATTAGTTCTCTGTACAGTGCAGAGTACACCCATTTGGAAAGGGAGGGATGCACGTACCAACATCTATGGTCAGGAGCACGGTCAGCCTTGCTGCAACCTAGGATGTCTAGGACACATACTGTTGTCTCTTTGCAATCGCTGCTGAACGACTGATGGCACCATGAGTAGCGAGGAGCAGAGCATCTGGACAGGGAGATGATGTCAAAGAGTAACGCTCCCTGCTGCAGAGGTGGTGGAGCCCTTGACTGGCTGCAATGGCATGTGTGCACTGGAGCGCTGCTTGTGTGCTGCGGCGGCAGGATGGGACCACACATCTGAGCCACGTTTCTCCCAGGCCACCGGATGGTGACGCTGCATGTGTGAGCAGGGCGTGGTGCCAACGTTAGTCCCTGGCCACGCTTCACTTTTCGCCACAGATTCTACATATACCCATATTCGGCTCCTCCGGAGTCTTAGCAAAGAACTGCACACCGCCGAGTATCGGATTTTACCGCCAACGCTCGCCACTGGACGTGACTACTGCCGCCGCTGCCTCGTGAGCCCCTGTGCTGTTACTTCTTGGACCTGCGAGCGGTTTTTTTCCCCGTGGCCGATTGGCTCACGACCTCACACTGCTGCTTCCTGCGACTCTCGGCCACACGACCCACTTGCTGGCTGCGCTGCTGCCTGACGCGCAAGCTGACGCCTACTTTTCCGACGTTGGATGAAAGCCCTTGCCTCACCCGGCTCCACAAGTGCGGTCGGCTTTCATCCATCATCTATTTGTGTTTCATCGTCATGCTGTCTCATCACCGCGTCTTGGTTATGCCGAGGCTGACCTCTCACAAACTTGACCTCCCATGCCACTCTCACATCTTTACTTTGCCGCCTACTGCAAGAAGCAGGCGATACTTGGCCCCATTTCTTGCTGCCAAGTAGCTGCTGTGTGACCTCCTACAAATTGATTCATCTACGCTTTATAGTGGCACTGAGCCAGACCACATAGTTAGATCTCTGGCTGAGGGAACGGATGGGTCTGAGACGGGCTGAGGGACAGGTGAGGGGCTCGCTGACCCGCTCCCGGGCCATGCCAAATAATGGTTGGTCTGAGTTCCCCACCGTCTCTTGGCTGGGGGTGTCAGGATGTCAATCTGGGAGGAAGAGGATGACATAGTCAAGGCAATCAAGAAACCCTTGGGTTGCTGATCTCACACGGCCGCTAGATGACATGCCGGCAGTTGTGGCACTCACCGAGTGACCACCTGCTGCGACGTCCCCTGCTGTGACTGCGACCTGGGCCTGTTCCAGGATTGTTTGTGCCACTGCCATCTCGCAGGTGCAGAGCCTGCCACCTTCTGTCTGACATACTTGTTTGTTCTAAAATGTACAGGACACTGTTTGATGATTGATATCTGTATATTGGTATAAATATACACCTGTTTTGGCTCCAAATGAACCCGAGTAAGAAGCTTGGTTAACCTTGGATAAAAAATTGCGATCCACAAATGGCCAGGAAAAATTTACTTGTATGTGTCGTTAAAAACACTGTGTGTTTTACTTAATGTAAAAAGAACAAACAGGCTTAATTACCTTCGGACAAGAATTAGTGCTAAGGAAAAATGTCTATATTTTGGCGCTGAAAAGACGTTTAATTTTTGTCAGCACACCAGTCAAAAACACGCTTAATTAATCCCCTGGATGTAAATTGCGCCAAGATTGAGCCGCACAAACATAGTAGCTTTTGCGTGTTACCAATGCGTGTTTTACTACGACACACAACAAGAGATACAGTAGTAATTAACCTTTGCTTGTGAATTAGTGCAACAGGAAAAATGTATATTTTTGGGTTGAAAAAGACGGTTTATTTTTGTCAGCACAACAGCTATACAACGCTTAATTAACCCCTGGATGTAAATTGCGCCAAAGAATTGAGCCGCACAAACTAGTAGCTTGTAAGTGTGTTACAATTGCGTGTTTTCTACGCCACACAACAAGAGCATACAGTTGTAATTATACCTTTGCTTGTGAATTAGGCTACAGGAAAATTTATATATTTTGCGTTGAAAAAGACCGGATTACTTTTGTCAGCACAACAGCAAAAACAACGCTTCATGTAAACCTGGATGTAAATTGCGCCAAAGAATTGAGCCCCACAAAATAGTAGCTTTGTAGCGGTGTTACTATTGCGTGTTTTCTACCGCCACACCAACAAGAGATACAGTTGTAATAACCTTTGATTGTGAATTAGGCTACAGGAAAGAATTTATATATTTTGGCGTTGAAAAGACGGTTTATTTTTGTCAGCACACACAGCCAAAACAACGCTTATTAACCCATGATGTAAAATTGCCGCAATTAGAATGAGCAGCCAAAAATGGAAGTTGTATTTGTATTGTAAAAACGTGGTTTATTAAATGAATCAACAGGAACTGGCTTAGATCCCACTTGGATATGAATGTATATGGCAAGCTGCAGTGGACACACACTGGAATTTTCAGATTCCAAACCCAAAAAATTAGAAATAGAAACATTAAGGAGAACAGTCTCTGAGGCAAGCTGAGACACCCCACATGAAAATCGCTATATAAAAATCAATTCTTCAGTAGAGCTGTCAGCCGCGGCAGCACCTTCCCTGATCAGTACAAGAATGAGTAGCGGTGTGAGCTACCGCGTCGACGCCCGGAACTTCTTTATAGTGAGGTTGACGTCACAGAATCCAGACGGTCTCTGATTGGCTTCAACTATGAACTTGTCATGCAGGCTATGCCCTTCTTACTCCCCCGAGTGCTTTTTCCCCATTTTTTGGGGCCATGTGCTTTTCAGGCCCCTTTTATCAATCAAAAGCACCTTCGTTACCCAAGTACCCCAAAGTTTTGACTTCGTTTTTTGAACCGAAGTTTTTTTCCCGAAATTCTAAACGAATTTTCCCCTTTTTAGAAAAATTCGCCCATTTTCTACCAGACTTTTTTTTCCGATGTGTTTTTATAAAAAGAATAAAATTTTGGGGGGGGTAATTTAAAAAAAAAAAAAAAAAATTAAAAATTTAAAAATCATGTTTAAAATTTTTTTATTTTTTGTTATCCCAAAGGGTCAATAGTATGGGGGCCCAAAAAAATTGGGGAAAAAAACAAGGGTTTTATTTTTGTAAAATTTTTTTTTTTTTTAAAACCCCCATATTATTATTCATTTTATTACACATTGGAACAACACCTTTTAAATCTTTTAATTTGAATTTTGGCCATTTTTACGTTTTAAATTTTTTTAGATTGCATTAGAAAAACCCCTAGGGGCAACGCTCCCTCTCCCATTGGTCCAAAAAAACCGCGCCTCTTTTAAACTTAGCCCAACACAAAAGCTCGCTTGGGGAAATTTTTTTTCCCCATAGAACTCTATGAGGGAAAATCGTCGCGCTTCTTTATTGGGCTAAGCTGGACGACCCCCCACCGTTTTTAACCAAACAGTCGTTTTTTGCCTTTTTTTCTGTATTTTGAACTGGGCCCGCCTTTTTTTAATTTTGAATTTGGGCAAAATTTTTTTTCCATAGGTTATAATGGGGTTTCCCCGTCGCTCCTATTCTGATTTTTCAAATTTCCTTTCCCTAGCAATAATGGGGCCACTTTTTCGGGTCCTATTCTTATTGGGGTGGTTTTATTTCCGGACCCAATCAAAAAAAGGGTTTTAAAAAATTTGGGAAATTTCTGTATTTCCGGCGATTTTCTCTATTTCAATTCTCTATTTTAGGGGCCCGGGCCGGCGACAAACGCGGGTTTTTTGGATTTAAAACCCATTTATTTTTTTTAAAAAGGGGGTTTCGCTTTTTTATCTGATAATGTTTTTAAAAACTTAAAAAAAAGAATTTTTTTATTCTTACCCAAAGCCGCACCCGGGGCTGATCCCCCGAGATTGCATTATGCCGTCTCCCATATACTAGGGGGAAAAAAAGGGAGAAGGGAGCTCCCGCTCTGATTGGCCCAGATAGCCAACCCCCGCTAGCCCCAGCCAACAGCTCTTTTTTGTGTTTTTTTCTTTCTTTTAAAAAACTGTCCCGCCTTTGATTTTGATTGGGCAAAACTTCTCCTAGCTTTTTTAAAAGGGGCTTTGTCGCTCCCATTTGTTGGTCAATTCTCCTCCATAGATTATTTTGGGCCTTTTTTGGGGTCTATTTGATTGGTCCCCTTTTCCCCCTACTTATAATGGGTTTCCCTTTTCACTCCTATTCGATTGGTCAAATTTTCCCCCAAAAGCTTATAATGGGGCTTTTTTCCCCTCCTATTTGGGTTTGGGTGGTTTTAGCCGACCCAAAGAGAATAAACTTACAGGGAATTTTGAATTTCTGTTTTTCCCGGGAATTTTTCTCTATTGCAATTCCCCATTAGCGCCGGTCTCGGCGGGCAAAAGGGTTTTTTCGGGGGTTTAATTTTATTTTTTGGTTTTTTTAAAAATGTTTTTAGCTCTTTTTTAGAGAAAATTTTTCATTTAAAAAAAAAATGTTTTTTTTTTTTTCATTTCCCACGCCCAAAAGCGCTGCGACCGAGATTGCTTGCACCATCTCTTCCCTAGGAAATACAATGGGGGAAGTACTCCCCGCTCTGGGTTTGGCTGCGATTTGCCAACCCCCCACTCGCTCAACCCAAACAGCTCTTTTTTTGCATTTTTTTGTTTTTTGAAAATGTCCCGCCTTCGATTTTTTATTGGGTTTTAACTTCTTTATAAAGGGTATAATGGGTCCCCCGTCCCCTCTTTTTCTGATTGGCCGAGATAGCCAAGCCCCGCTACCCCACCCAAACGCCTTTTTTGCATTTTACTGTATTTTAACTGTCCCGCCTTTTAGTCTGATTTGGGCAATAGTTCTCCCTAGGTATTTAAAGGGTTTTCCCGTTTCCCCCTATTCTGATTTGGGTGGTTTTTGCCGACCAAATTGAGAAACTGTGAAAGACATTTACGCCTCTGGGTCGGGGAAATGGGGACCTGTTAGGCCCATGGATTTTTCCCCCCCCTTAGCCCATATACCCCCTTTTTTGGGCCCGTGATATGCCCCCCCTTTTTAGGCCAGTAATTGTCCCCGTGGTTTTGGGGTGTGATTTTGCCCCCTTTTGCCACAACATCCCCCTGTACCCCTTTATATGCCCTTTGTAGCCAAGGAAAATGCCCCCCTGGACCAGGATATCCCCCTGAAGCCATGTTTTGGGCCCCCCTGTAGCCCGTGTTTTGCCCCTTAGCCACAAAAAACCCATAGCCATAATATGCCCCTTAGCCACATATGCCCCTTAACCCTATAACGGCCCCGTAACCAAATAATAAGGCCCCCCGTAGCCTGTGATTTCCCCCTGTAGCCAGTGATATGCGCCCCTTGTAGGCCCCAAATAAGCCCCCCCGGGAAGGCCCATTTTTAATTTCCCCCCAACCATGATATGCCCCCTGTTTGCAAGTGATATGCCCCCGTGGGGCCGGTGATATGCCCCCTTTTCCAAAAGGGTATGCCCCCCCGTAGCCGGATTTTTTTCCCTCTTAGCCAGGATTTGCCCCCCTTTCACTTTTGGGGCCCCCGTACCAGGTAAAATTTCCCTTTTACCCTATATGCCCCCGGGGCCATGGTATGGCTCCCCGTTTTGGCCCCGGGGAAGGCCTTTCCCCCCGTAAACCAGTGAATTTCCCCTCTTTTTACCTTTATATGCCCCCCTGTAGCCAGTGATATGACCCATAGCCACATACTATGCACCCCTGTAGCCAGTAGTATGCCCCTCTGTAACCAGTGATATGCCCCCCTTTAGCCAGTGATATGCCCCTCTGTAGCCCGTGATATGCCCACCTTAGCCACATATGCCCCCTGTAGCCAGTAATATGCCCTCTTAGCCACATATGCCCCCTTGTAGCCAGTGATATGCCCCCCCTGTAGCCATTTAAAATGCCTCCCATAGCCCCATAGCCCTCTTTAGCCAGTGATATGCCCCTTGTAGCCAGTGATATGCCCCTGTAGCCAGTGATATGCCCCCCTGTGACCAGTGACATGCCCCCCTGTAGCCAGTGATATGCCGTCCTGTAGCCAGTGATATGCCCCTCTGTAGCCAGTGATATGCCCCCTGTAAGCCATAATATGCCCCCTGTTGCTACGATAACCCCCTGTAGCCAGTAATATTTTTCCCCCCTTACCAAATAAAAAATAAATAAAAAAAACCACTCACCTCAGCACGGTCCGCGCGTCCCAGGTACTGCAGCTTGAGAACGTTTTAAGCAGCATGATGTCATCCCCGCTACTTACCCATCTCTGGGGCCCGGGACTGCCCCGCTTAGAGGATCCCAGGGGTCGCAGGGGTGATGAAAGCGATGCGTCACGTCCCCTGCGACGCCGACGTGTATGTAAAGCGCTTACCAAGCGCCGTACATACAGGACGGGAACGATCCTACCTGCCTCCTCCCCGACTCTGACTGTGCGGCTGCTGTGAAATGGCCGCGCAGTCAGAGATGGGTGGGCGCCGCCCGCACTAAGGAGCGCTCCAGGCCCACGGCAGCGTCCTGGAGCCGCCAATATTCGGGGCATAGGCAGATTTATTCGGGGCTCGTGCCTGGCGACGCCCCTGCCAATAGCCGCTGCATTTTCCACCCTAGGCTTATACTCGAGTCAATAAGTTTTCCCGTTTTTTGAGGCAAAAATAGGTGCCCAGTTCTTATACTCGTCAGCTTATACTCAGTAATACAGTATATATATACATATATAACTTTTTAATAAATGTCTTAATATAAAAACATAGAGACACAATAAGGTACAGGAATAGTTTTAAAATGTACTGTATATAACCAGGAATCACATCATTTCTATAGGCAGATGCATGAATTTACATATTCACACCCCCATGGGTCATTGACCTATGGGTGTAATATGTAAACTCATGCATCTGCCTATAGAAAATTTTGTGATTCCTGGTTACATATATTTTGACACTATTCTTCTACCTTATTGTGTCTTGTGTCTCTGCGTTTTGTATGTTTTTATATAGACATTTATAAAAAGTTAAGTTTATATATATTTAAATTTTAATTTTGCCGCTGCCATTTTACACCAAAAAAGGGACTTCTGGAATGAAGTTGAGGTCAGGAAACTTAGTATAAGGCAAACTATAAAAACTTGTGCAGAACAAAAATAATTTACAACATTTTTGTTCAAGTTTTGGATCTTGAAAATCATTTACATAATAAATAAAACAGATGTCTTATATAACAGGATACTTATATTATTCTATAGATGAAGTATAATATAATATGTAAATCTTCAACTATGTGAATTGGATCCAGCATCTCAAGATAAAACTTTTCTTTATTGCAGTATAAAAAAATAAAAAAATACTGTGTGACATGGTGAGGTACTGCTGAATAGTGTTGAGCGATTTTTATCGACAAAGTTGAAATCAGCAAGGTTTTTATGGTGACGAAATTTCCAGC